>JANVCC010000270.1:961843-1083322 GCA_025345505.1 Todiramphus chloris collaris
CGTCTCTCTCAGGTGCCAGGAGAAACCCGGAGAGGGGAACGCCGAGGTGCCCGCACCGCTCACCCCGTCCCCCTGCCCGTCCCGCCGGGTCCCGCAGCGGGGCCGGGCTGCGTGCCCGGGGTCCGCACCCCCGCTTACCTGCGTCGCGGCGCTGGGAGCGGGCAGGGGCCGCCGGCTGCTGGCACCGGGCACTCCGCGACTGGGCCGGTGCCACCGGGAAGTTTCTTTATATGACGGGAGGGCGTCGTGCCCGGGCGGGCGGGGAGGCGGGTCCCGGTCCGGAGGTGGAGCTGCCGGCGAGGAGCGGGGACTTTGCGAGCTGGAAAACAGCGCCGTGACACATGCCCGCTGCTGGTAAACACGGGCGGCGGGGCGGGGGGGCTGCGTCCGCGATGGGTTGGGTTTTTTTTTTTTTTTCTTTCTTTCTTTTAAATCTATACAGACAGGCAGATCTACATAAATAGCCCGGGGAAACTCCTACCTATGGTAGCCAGGCGGCTCTTACTGTAAAAGACCCAGATAGCTACACCCACCAGAAACGGTGGCTAGACGGCGCCGGCCGGGCCCCCGGGAGACGGCGGGAGCATCCACCCACCCACCCACCCACCCGTGCACCCATCCGTGCACCCACCCACCCACCCATCCACCCACGCAATTCCCGGGGCCGCTACCCCGCTCCCGTACCCCCTGCCACCCAAACCGGCTTTGCCCGGGCGCGGAAAGGAATGAGAAACGCCCCCCGAAAGGAGGGCAGGGCGGTCGCTTTGGGGCTGGGGGTCGCCCCCGGCACCCTGTGCAGTGGAGGGCAACGTTTGGGAGCAGCAGCGGTGCCCGGACCCGCAGGCAGCAGCCGGGGAGCGGCTCCCGCCCCGCTGGGCTCCGGGGATGCTCCCCCGGGCTCCGAGGATGCTCCCCCGGGCAAGCCCGTCTTAGCTACCGGCCCCAGGGCCGGGACTGGTGCTGGGGAACCCACTCGCCCGCCAGCCTGCGAAGTCCCCTCTCCTAACGTGGCGGGATGTAGGAGTGAGGTCTGGGCTAGGATTAAAGTCTTTCTTGCCGCCTTTCGGGTTTCAAACACGTGTTTCATGCTACGACACTTTTCTTGTTGTTGTTCTGTTTTAACGTCTCCAACACACACACACACACACACACACACACACGCACACATCCACATCCTTTCTGCTGTAACGTATCAGATCAAAAAACTAGTCATCGCGCTGCGCTGGCGGGCTGCCGGCGTGGAGGGTACGCGCAGAGTTTGGGATACTAATTGCAAATCTTCAACGCCATCTTCTGAAATTTAAATGTAATTATCGCCACGTTTTGAGGGAGAAGTGAGAAGTGCAGGCATTTTTAGATACCGGGTTTATATCACCCCATCCATCCACTAAAAACAGAATTGGCAGCGCCCAGATGAAATCTTTCCAGTCACAAGTTAAGGCACCTTCAAAACATTAAAGTACGTCTCTGAGCCTGGGGTGACTGCCACCACCGATCCAGACAAGCAGCCACAGCTTTACCAAGAGGCATCTGAAAAGCTTTCTAAAATCCCAATTTCGATTCCTGGGGGCAGGACCATGTGGTACTCAGGGCACCAACTGTAATTTCATAGATTGTAAACTCAGCTTGAAATACATCACTGTGAAATGAACACTTCTAATGCCTTCCCTCTTTTGCAGCTTTTAAGACAGCAAAGTCTGGGCCGGTGTGAAACATGGGGCTTTGATCTGCATTAGGTCAAAGCCTTCAGGGGGGGAAAAAACCCCCATCTTTCTGAAATGCTGAGAATATTAAAAAAAAACAAAAAAACCAAACCTGTTCTTGTTCAAAGAAATCCATGTATAGATAGAGAGGTAAATGAGTTATTCAGAAATCTCTGAGAGAGGACAAAGTCAGTCATAAAAACCCCAGAGGGTACCGATGTGGGCAGTGGCCTGGCTGGGGGGTCGGTCTCTGTCACAGTGCAGCGAGAACGCTGGTAGGAAACTGCCTCCCTTTGCCTAATGTGAGAGGGGGTGCTTAAAGCCAGACCCCTACGTGTACGCTCAGCCCTTGCACATCAGACATGCTAATCTCCTTAGCTTTGCTGACTTCGCTACTTGGGGTTCCTGGACATCTGCCATTTCCATTTAAGCTGGCAAAAAAAAAACCCAGCAAAACAGCACAGTTTAGGACCACCGCTTTGGTCTGTAAAGTAGAAAACTCTGATCAATAACACGACTGTGGTGTCTGCACAACCAGCAAACTTGCGTTGGGTGCCTTCTGCATGTGTGAAGAGATGATTCCTCCCCAGCCGGCCTGGCTGGAGAGCTCAGTGCTTAGAGCACGCCCAGCCCGTGCAGCTTTTTCTAGTGGTTTCCACACCATCACGAGGGCCTGACCCTTCAAACCGTACCAAAAAACCCAGCGCCTTCATGGAAGTATTCAGTGTTGGTGACTGAAGTCCTCTTGTGAAGATGTTCCTGCTGCTGTTTAACCACGGCAGCCACTGCCGGGCCCCCTGCTTTTCACACTCTTAAGGTCACACTGACTAAAGGTATGCCAGGAAAAGTGACTGTTTCTTCTCAACAGTCACTTGCAAGCCCTCTGTGCAGAGAAGGATGGCTTCTGCCATCACCAAAACCCCCGACTCCCCCCAGAATTGCAACGGAGGCAGAAAAGCAGAGAGATCCACCAGCTCAGATGGGCTGCCGGGGGCCGTCTGAAGCGGGTCCCTGTGGAAAGGTGCGATGCTGAGCCAAGGGCCATACATATTAAACACTCCCATGCTCTGGAGATTGCTCTGCCTTTCATTCAGCAAAGTTGTCCTTGCTCACCTGGGTGTGAAGGTTCTCCCACCCCCAGCCCCAGGGACCTGTGGGAGAAGTGCAAGAGGCAGCACGCCCGGGAGCAGGGGCCCTTCGAGGGCTGCCGCTCATTCAGGGGCTCTCCCTGCAACGGAGACCACGAAATCCCCTCGGGTGCAGGGGGAGTTCCTCGGTGCAGAAGAGGAACCAGCCATGGGTGAGCGAGGGGCACCACTCCCTCGCCTTGCTCCTGTCTGTGCTGAGAGGGCTGTACTGGTCACACTGGCCGCTCCTCTGCCCGCAGCTCTGCCGGGAATGTGCTTGTGGTGCCAATAAAGATCGGGCACCCTCCATGCTTGCTGCAGAATAGACCCAGGGATGGGCAGGAGTGTGGCAGGGAATGAGCTCTAGCCTTGGCCATGACTCTTCAGGAACCCAGCAAGCCTTGTGCTGGAGCCCTTGTCAGATGACAGCTGTAAATGCATTTGCAGAAGTAAATTATGCCCCTAAAAGTGGTTTTGGAAAGCCTGCAGCTGCTTGTCTACATGTTTAGCTGCCCCAAACTCACCTTCCCTGAGATGGAGGTGTCTGAAGGGCTCAACAGCCTGCTGTGGGCACTGGTTTCCACTGGGTGTCTTCCTCCCTCAGAAGTCCTCACAAATCCCCGGTTGCAAGTCCCCGTGAGGTGATGCCTAAAGCAGCAGCCTAACCCAGACCCCAAGGAGTGCAACTGCCTGTGCACAGACAGAAAGCACGGACATTTCCAGTCTAGAGCTAATGGGAGGTGTGGCTTTACTCTGAGCTCCTCTGGAGCTTTTTTTTCCTCCAAAAACCCCTTGGATTCTGTGTGTCCACACATGCGCTGGTGTTTGGGCTGGATACAGGAATCTGATGATTCCACCAAGCTGAGAAAACGAAAACCCGTGAGGAAGCAGTGTCGTGAATCAAATCACCAGCGTTACGAATAGAAACAATATTGAGAGTTTGTCGCTGAAGGCGCAAGAAACGGGGCTTGTGCTGTGCCAGGGTCGGGTGCGAAGCGCAGCAGAGCAGGACCCTTTCCCCATGCTCTTCTTCTGCCCTGTTCCCAAATACAGTGTCGTCCTCTCTGCCCTGTTCCCAAATACAGTGTCGTCCTCCCTGCCTGGCTTCCCAAGGCAGTTCAGCCTATGCTAGTCCAGCCACTTCCAGCAGCAAGCAGCAGTTATGCAGCTAAAAAAAGAACTGAAAAATTCTAAGATGGGGGGAAAAAAAAATTTGTAAGTAGTTTTCAAATTAAAAAAGAAATAAATTCAAAATCCGGAAAGCGCAGTTGCCATCGTTTCACAAAGTCAACTTCTGAACAGAAATTCTAAACAGAGCTGTCACTCTTTCTTGTTTCTTCACTTGCTGGCATTTGGTTGAAGAACCCAAAAGCCGCCAGTTTTGTGGAAAGGGGAAACTCTCCATTTCTTGAAAACCTCAGCGTTTTCCTGGTCACCATCTCCACTCTCTAAAGCGTGTGGCGTTAAATCACAGTAAGTGCCAGCTCCAGTCTCTGGTTTGAAAGGCTCACCCCCAGCACAGCAGCTTTGGAGGGATGACCTGTCCTGACTGCTTTTAAAAAACAATAGAGAACTTCCTTTAGAACAACAAAGCTGATGTGACCCTGTTGCGTAGCTTTGCTTTAACCGAGCTTTGCTGGCTTGCATACCAGCACAATTTAAGTGTTGTGCTTGGGTTCATTTTTATCTAAGTTCAAACCCACATCATTTCCTGGGTTCAAAAGATCGACTTGGGTTTGTATATTTTGGGGTTGAGGTTCCACTTCAAAGAAACTGAGCTGTGAGGAGCCCAGTGAATCTGAAAACGGCTTGGAGAGGGGAAGGATTAGGGTGACACAGGAAGAAAAATCGCTGAAAACTCAATAGCGAACGTAAAAAATATCCACGAGCTCTACCCCGTGTATGTGTCCCCCATCCTGCTCCTGCTGCTGAACAGCTCTCTGTTCAATACAAAACTCTCTGGGTTTTCTGTCCTTCCGAGTTGGAGCATCTCTGTGAAAAGCAGGAATTTAAATGGCAGAGAAAAGGACCGGGAAGAGGGGGAGGGAGCTTTGGAGAGTTCACAAAGCCCACAGCTGTGGCTGCCACTGGGATTTCCCTGCTTGAGGAAACTGGGAGGCTCTCCTCTTGTCTGTGGCTGTTACAAGGTGGACACCACTGGTGGCACATCCTTTGGAAGGAGGTGTTTCAGAGACCGTAGGTGTAGCACAGTCTGTACCGTTTCAAACACGATGCGGTTCCATCGTGATTAGCGATTGATTAGCGAGGGGTGCATCCTTGGTCTGGACCTGCTGAGCAGCTGGTGGTGAGGTAGGTGCAGATGGCGGTGAGAAGGAGGTGGTGGCGATGGTCTAGCAGTTTGCGTTACCACCTTCTTTTTCACAGACAAAAGAGGAACTCACAGCCTGAAAAGAAGAATGAGCAAGGGGGGCTATTATCTAAATTATTTAAAGAAAAAAAATCCAGTTATTAATTGCTCTTCCTTAGGCAGTGACACAAATAAGCCACCAGAGTTTTCCTGTTGAGGAGGGAGCTGACTCGTCACTCTCAGCAGTAGAAGGCAAGTCTGGCTGCAATGCAGAGGGAGTGGATGTGAGCCCTCTATGAATGTACAGGGGGATTTCACTTCGAGAAGAAACGAGCCAGCCCTACTAGACGTGCTGAAGAATGACCTAAGAGGAGATGAAGCTTTGCAAAGAAGTCTTTTGGTGGAGGACGAGAACAGGGGATCGATTCCAAACCCGCCTGGACAATGCAATCCTGGTCACCTTGCTCTGGGTGACCCTGCTGGGGAGGGGGGTTGGACCAGATGATCTCCAGAGGCTCCTCCACACTGGGGTTCTGTGAAATTACAGTCACAATATGTTATTACACCTCCTCCTGCTGTTCTCCACTCCAGGTCACAGGAGGCTCTGAAGGGTGGATTAGTAGCACGGGCAAATGCTTCCCTTTTGAAGCAAAATGAAGTTTTTCACATTGCCAGCGATGCAAACTTAGCCATGCACAATTCTACTGGAGGTGCTGCATGCTAGAAAACCCAAGAAATTCCCTCACCCACTGAGCATTACTCATTTCATTACATAATTATCTTCTTCTTCTTCTTCTTTGTCTGTGGATTGGGTCAAAAAATACAGAGCCTGATTAAAAAAAAAAAAAAAAAAACCCTAATGGACTTGAGGCCCATTAGATCTTGGTCTCACAGAGCACAAGTCTTCTGAGGAGCAGCTGAGGGCCCTGGGCTTGTTCAGCCTGGAGCAAAGGAGGCTGAGGGGAGAGCTTCTGGCTCTGACAGCTCCTGACAGGAGGATGGAGCCAGGGGGGGTTGGGCTCTGCTCCCAAGGAACAAGGGACAGGACAAGAGGAACCCGCCTCAAGCTGTGCCAGGGGAGGTTTAGGTTGGAGCTGAGGAACAATTTCTTCCCCTCCAGGGTTGCCCAGGGCTGTCCCAGGCTGCCCAGGGCAGTGGTGGAGTCCCTGTGATCCCTGGAGGGGTTTCCAAGCTGTGGAGCTGTGGTGCTGAGGGACAGGGGGCAGTGGTGCCCTGGCAGTGCTGGGGCAGCAGTTGGATGTGATGACCTTCAAGGTCTCTTCCAGTCAGAACAATTCTATGCTCTGATTCCATGATTTCATCTTTTGTACGGTGAAGCCCCCGTCCCACCTCCGTACCGCGGCTCCGGCCTCGGGAAGGGAAAGAAATCCAAAAATCAAGAAGAAAGAAGTGGCCACTTGGTGGCCTTCACAAACTGCTGCTCGGAGAGATCCAGGTCCTGCAGCCACGGAGCTGGAGAGGAGTTTCCCCGCTGGCTTCACTGGGAGCAGAACATCGGGACCAGGAGCTGCCAGCTGCGGACGGACAGACGGATGGATGGATGGACGGACGGATGGATGGATGGTCCCGGTCCCTCCTGCTGCCACGCTGCCCGGGCAGCCGGGAGGTACGAGGCTTCCCCCCGAGCTGCGAGGAAATGGCTTTTCCAAAGGCTTTGGGGGGGGACTGGCAGCAGCAGCACGGTTTAACGGTGGCACCGTGCGGCTGCGGGAGCGGGAAACGCGCTTCTGGGGCCAGAACGCTACTGGCACAGGTACCGCCGAGCCTCCCCAGCACCGTGTTACCAACAGCAGTGCCAGGACACGGTCCCAGGGACGCGGCTCCCTCTCCACCTAAGCCCCAGTCTGGAACCCCGACCAACATCCACATCCCAGTACCTCAGAGCCCTGTGCCGAGGTACCCCAGTCACCCACGTCTGGGACAGGGGGACTTCCCACAAGTCCTCTAGAAGGGGCTGGGAGAGCTCCAGTACAGCCAGCAGCAGCACAAGCTGTCCTCATCAGCAAGCAACAGCAAAAGAATTACCTGCCCAGGAGCTCCAGGGCACCGGTGCTGCTGCCCGGGGCTCATTTGGGAATCCACACTGCATGGGCTGCTCCACCTCTGCTTGGCACCGGTTCGTTCCTATCCCCTCCAAGGTCCCCTTGAACCAAGTTCCCATGGTCTTGACACTCAGCAGAGCTTGAAAGGATCCCTTGGGGAACTCCCAATCTATAAATTTACACTTCAAAATGTTGACTGAGATTTCCCGAGCACAGAGGCTGTTTGAGGAAGGTCGGTAAGGCAGCAGAGGATGCTGCAGCGCAGAGAAGTGAGCACCAAGCAGCAGCTACAGCACAGACGGGCGCGGGTGCCCCTGGCACATCGGGGCCAGGGCAGTTGGTGCCACAGGAGCCAAGGTCATACCTGCAGGACTGAGGAAAACCTGCAGGACTGAGGAAAACCCTCCAGCTCGGTGCACGCTTTAGCAGAGCTCCTTCGGGGAGCAGAGGTTGCCCACCTGCAATGTCACCTTCCAGCTGCGTTTTTGGCTTCCCTTCACCCCTCCGCACGGGCAGGACTCCAAGGTACAAAACTCTCAATGCAAAGACTCGAAAGCTGGCCCTGGCTTCCCACTGCCCAGGAGGACACCAGAGCCCAGCGTGGGCTCCTGTAGCCTCAGCCTGCACGCCCTAAATCCTCTGGCGCTCTCTCCCCTGTCCCAGCCCTCAGTAGAGGCGACAGCCGTGCTGTGACCATCTCACTGCCACGTGCAGGTCGGTACCAGCCCGTCTGTCCGTGCACTCTGGTCTCAGCCCCTCAGTTGGGTTGTTTGCTGTGTTTTCATTTTATTTTTGGAGCACTGAGCTACAATAGTAAATGTCATTCCCAAAGAAGATTCCTTTTCCTCTCCTCTTTCTGCCTACACGCCATAGTAGGCACCTTTTCTGCCCTCTCAGCAAATCCAGGACAAAAACCTAACTCCACCTCGCTGCATCTTTCTCAGGAAGCGGATGCAATTCCTGGGAATTCCTCCCAGCTCTCCTTGCAGCTCCCACAGGTGCCGCTGGCTGCTCACAGAGCTTCCCCCTGGATGAAGCAGCAGGAAACCAGCACACCCAACTCAGAGCCGTGCTCTGAAAATGCCATTATGCTTTTCTCTTGCCTCCGCTGAGCCAGGCTGCTGCAAACCCCACAAGGGTCAGGTTCTCTGACTCTTCACCTTCGGGGGCTTAAGAATTGTGCACCGTGAGCGTGCCCACACCCAACGGCGACAGGAACAGAGCCACTGGGGCAAAGCTCTTGAAGGCGGCAGGGAAAAGAGGAATATGATGACAATCCAAAGTCATACAGTGACTGTGAGGTTTTCTTTCCCAGTGCATTTTACGTGTTGCTTTTGTAGGCAGGTGTCCCCTGTGCTCATCCAAGTCAGACAAGTGTCACGTTAATTGTTCAAACCATCAGATGGCAGGGGGACTTTAAACACCCCAGCTTTCTGGACGTTCTTTTGGAAACAAGGCTCAGCCGTGCTCCACCAGCAAGCTTGTTTCAGCAAATAAATCACCCTTCTCTAGAACGCAGTCTTCATAAAACCTCATTGTTATAGAGAGGTGGGGGGAAGATACATCATCATCGCAGAGGTCTTCCTTTTTCTGGCTGCTACCACTTCCCTCCAGGAACAACTTTGCATCTGCTGGGCCTGGTAAAAATCATCCCTGAAACATGAAGTCCCCGTTCCCAAAGCTGCAACAACCAGCGAGAGACTAGGAATGCCTGTCAGCCTCCTCTGAACGGGGGGTAAAAAGCAAAGCAACCCAGAGTGGCACTGACTTCTGGAAATGTGCTTTGAGGGCTCTGGATTGCACTCCACGTTGAAAGCTTCCCCTCCAGGTCTTCAAGGCTAATCCTCGCCCAAAGAGAACGTGTCCAGCGTAACCACCAGAGGCTCCCAGGGGGCTGGGGTGTGGGTTATCACCAGTAAACCACAGCACGGGTCTGGGGGCTGAGCTCTGCCTGAGATGAGCAGGGTCCTTGTCTTAGCCTGGGTTTTAGTCCAGGTGATGGAGCCATGACCGCGTTTGTGGCTGTTCCCCCGGAGGAGACGGTCGTTACATGAACTTTATCCTCAGCTGTCTCCTTCAGCCACCCTCCTGGTGGCTCCTGCTGCGAGGGGGTTTCTAGTGTCTGCTCCTGCCCCTTCTCAAACAAAGGCTGCTGCTCCTGCAGCGCAGCCCGGCCGCTGCCCGCTGGGGCTGCAGCCAAGCGCTCACAACGCCCGCTGCCCGCTTGCCCCGCTCCCCGACACACACAGCAGTGGAGATTCTCTTGCTCAGGGACGCACGGGGCTTCAAGAAATGTGACATCAGAATATGGTTTATTTAAAACAACTGCTAATGCCTTTCCTCTGCAGCCCACAAAGCATTCTTGTAACCAAAGCCACAAAAAAGGAGGTATTGTCAAACGAGCTGTGCGGATTGATTCACTGATTGCTGGCTCCTTCTCCCCGTTATTGTTTCCCCATCAGAGCTGGTGAATTACTCCCAGAGCACTCACCAAACCAGGCTTCTCCCTGCTCCACCTTGGCTATTTGCACAGCCCGGCTCCTCAGATGGGTTGTTTCATCATCTCTTAGTTTCTAACCATCCTAACATACGTGCTTCACATTAAAACGCGGAGGTCAGCAGCCACCTCATTCGGTCTTGAGGGGAAGGAGGGAGGTGTGGGGGGACTAACACAGTGAACCACCCAGCTTGGTGCTGGAGGCCACCATGGGGACATCAAGGAGTCCCTGCTCATCAGTAGAAAGACAGAGGCTTCTCCAATACACACTTCGGATCTACTCCGGTTCAAAGTTCAAGGGAGGCTTCCTTTTTAACTGAGACGCCCACAGCTCCTGCAAGTTCCCCAGCTCTGCTTGGAGCTCCACGTGTTCCAAGGCACCGAGACTCCCACACCACTCAAAGTGAGGGATGGAAGGTCAGGGCCCGGGCTCTGACCCGAGCAGCAGTGCTGACTGCATTTCACAAACTGCGATGCCTTCAGAGAAAAACAGCTAAGTCAAGGGGGAGTCCCTTCCTCTGCTGCCTGGAGTTTCCAAGCTGTCTTTGGAAATGAATCAAATTCGTGCCTCCATAAAGCAGTCCAAAAGTAGCAGCAGCAGCTTGGCCAAGGAGGCACTAAATTTGTTCCTCCTCCAGTCCTCATCTGCCAGAGCAGCTTTGAGTAGATGGATGTACTCGCCACGCACACTTTCTTTCCAGAACAAGCCCAGGGGAAAACCAGGACATCGCTTTTTTCTGTCAGCATCACCATAAATCCAGAGGACAGGAAACAACGAGATCCCTTTTTATTTTTTTGTTGCCTGCAGCCTTTTCCTGGAGAGCACAGAAGGCAGCTCAGCACACGCATCACCAGCCCTTCCCACCTCACCTTTAGGTATTCCAGCGCTTTCGCTTTTTCCATACGCAATTCCTCCTTCTCTTGCCCCCCCACCACATCCCTCCCGACATCACGTTCCGTGTCTCTGCCATCTCGTTTGTACCTAAGATGTTACAGGCAATTGGTATACCTGTGGAACAAGCTTTGTCTGGGGCCGTCAGAACCTCCCCTTTCACCCCATCTGCATTTTATGTCATTCACACTGAAATGCAGCAAGTGGTACCCGGGGAATCAGACCTCGATTTTCCTCTGTTCCCACCCAACCACCACCCCCTGCAGCACAGCACTTCCCACGCAGGTGGGACTGAGCTGCTGAGGGTAAGCAAGAAGCCACCACAGCTCCTCACGTAGGATGCTGGTCCACCACTGCATGTTGCCTTTTGGTGTACAAATAAATATCCCTTTTAAATATCCACCACCAAAAGAGGACAGAGGCACCACCAGCAGAACTGCGTTTGCAACACAATCAATTAAATCAGCAACCTTATAGGCATTTTTTATTAATACACGCCTTCTTACAGGAAATAAGTTGTTTGCAACTCAGACGGTGATGCTCCCTTATCCTGACTCAGGAGCTCTGGGATAAGCATCAGGTTTTAAAAACCAGTAAATCACCACACACAAAAAAAGGGGGTGGGGGAAAGGGTAGGGAGAGAAGAGAGTCAAGAAATTTTAACAAAAATCCCATCCCTCGTATCTGACAAGTTAAATAAAAGGTCACTTTCAGAGCAAGAAGGGAAGAAGGGGAATCAGAACTCGGCCCTTCGAAGGGTCCGTTTGTGAACGCACCCGCCCAGAGCTGAAGCTGGTGAATAGATGACCAAGCACCTTAAAAACTACAGCTCCAACTAAAATGGAAACCGGGTGCAGGTCTGGTTGAGAATCCCATTTGTTGAGGCCGCTTGCAAATGCATTTTAGTCCCAGTTCCCTGCTGACACAGGCAGAACTGAGGCTCCAAAGACTGAGCTGTGCAGCCGTTCAGTGGCAAGAAGGCAGCTCCTGCTCACACTTCATTAGGTGCCAACTCCTAATAACGACACCAGAAACTACCTGGAAACTACCAGAAGTCATCTTGCTACTCACAAGTTACTCAGTTTTTGTGCAGTTTGCATAACTCAGAGCAAAGCACACATTCAAACAGGAATACACAAGAATTTGGTCCCGGGGTGAGGGCTGGAGAAAACCACTGGAGAGCAGCTAAATGCAGCAACAAAATAGTTAAACACACGGGAGCGGGGGCACGTGGAGGGTGAGAACCCTTTAAAGCTGTGCTGAGAACCTTTCTGTCCCAGGCTTTGTCTTGACAGGAACACCACACAGCACAAGATCATCTTCCTCAGGCTGTCTAGTATTTTCCAGAGATCATCATCATCATCATCTCTCCTTCATCCAGTTCAGCCTTCTTGAGGAGGTGGAAGGATTCTCCCAATTTGCTGGCAAAGCCCCAGTGCCTTCTCTGGCTCTGAGCAGCACACCTAAGGAGACACGGGTTTGCCCTCTGCTTCCTCAGGGTGCTCCTGCCCACAGTGGGACAGGACCACATGGATCGAATCAGAACTGCCCTTTTCTACAACTCACAACAGTTCCGTGCAGCGCCGAGTGAAACGAGACGATAGGAGGGCACTGTGGCTGCAGCACAATTTTTACACTGTTGAGTTTTAATTCCCCCTCCATCATCATCTGCCACTTACATCAACAAACCACTGCTTGAGCCCGGGCAGTCTGTAAACCAGCTAAGGTTTGTCAGCTAATTAAGCCCTAAATCAGGAATGGAATGGAAATAACCTCCCGATGGAAAAGGGGGTATTTAAAAAGAATGGAAAATGGGGTATTTAAAAAGGAAAATGGAATGGAAAAGGGTGTATTTAAGAAGAATAAAAAGATTTGGATTCACCACATCACCTGTGGCAGTGATGGGCCAGCAACAGTAAAAGAACGACATGCAGCATCCTCTTGTGTGGCTATCAAGAGATGCTGGGGCTGTGGATTCTTGAACTCACCTGGAAGAACTTGGTGAGGAAAGGGGAAGTCTCAAGAAGTCTGTGTGCGGGAGAAAAAAAGTAATCTAAGTACCAAAAGGAGCCAGCCTTGGGCTCTTACTGTACCTGCAGGGATACAAACAGCGAGTAGAAGCCTCCCGGGCACCGCTGCTGATCTCAAGAAACACAGGAGCAGATGAGGTGTTAACATTTACTTTTATTTATAAAAAAATTGTAGAATGTATTAAATACAAACGTTTGGAAAAAACAATCAAGGCTTCGCTAAGACGCCCAGGAAGACAGAGAATCGAGAAGCTTTACCAGGTTTAGAGCTTTTTAAACTAGCTGAAGTCATGGCTGTAACTTTTCAGTGACTCCTCCCCAGGCAGTGGCCATTACAGCAGCCAGCGTTACCACCGGCCTTTTAAAAAAGAGACATGGTTTGCCACATCTTCCCACTCAACCACAAAAGGTAAGGAAGCGACTCTTTCCAGGTTAAAAAATCAGAGTAATAAATACTAATGCATTTACCCATTACCTACGCTGTGTAACACTAAACATTTGCTGATCATCACACATGGATATCAAGTCCAGCCCCCCCCCATCAATTATACATTTCAAATCCAGATATCCAGTAAAGTGTTATAAACTTTATACATTTTTCCAGTGAACATCAAAATGAGGACAGTGTTCTGAAGTACAGAAATAAAATGACTGAATGCATCGACTACACTACGAAGGCCAACGACTAGGAGGAGGACTGGGGTCTGGTCACGTTCCAGAGAGCTGGGAATTCCTACAGACTGTCGCTGGAAGACAAATCACGTCGCGTCCTCGGGCTGTCGCAGCTCCTCTCCCTCTCCAAAAGGCTAAGCGAGGATGAGGGCGGGAGCTGCTCTCTCTTCTGCACCTCGTGGTGATCAAGGAGTAAATGGAGGAAATGGATTGGCATCTTCTTAGGCTGCTGTTGCCCTTTTTCCCCTCGGAAACACAGTCTGCGGTACACACAGGCTGCTGAACGAGGTGTGGAAGCAACGGGTGACAAAGAACACCTCTTCTGCCTTCCAAAGGGAAGAACACCTCTTCTGCACTGCCTCGTCCTCCCGCTCTGCCCCGTGCTGCTTCCGAGCCGCGGTGGAACGCGGGGATGCAGCTCTGCGGCCCCAGCCCCTTCTGAACAAATCCTGTCTGGGGGACTGACTCTTTAGGGATAACCAAACTATGAAAGAAACTCACTACGGAACAACTTCTGACACACGAACACTAACAGACGCCCCTCGTTCTGCCCGTTCCAGACTCGCCAGCTTACCAACCCCGGGAGGGCAGCGGCAGCAGAGCGACGGAACATCCCGCAGGAGGCATCTCCTGGCAAAGCTGCCCCTGGGGACGGGCCCTTTCCCGAGAGGAGGAGAGGCTTGGACAGATGGACTGGCATTCCAAGCACCCATCAGACCCTGTTACCGAGGAAAGCGTTTCCCAATTAGGCTCTGAGCGCGGAGGGGCCCGCTGCTGCCAGGCTGGGACTCCTGAACAGCTCGTTATTTGCAGGGCAGCGTCTCCACGAGCTAAACACAGAGAGCTGGCTCTGCTGAACAGGCAGCAGCTCGCTTAGCTACAAGCTTGAAGACAAAGGCAATTCCAGCACCTTTCCCAAATCCGAGGGCATCCCTTCCTGCGCCACAGGCGTGATTACCCTGCTCTGGCGGTGCTGTGCGCACCGAGAGCACGTAGTGCAACGAGAACCCTGACGCAGGCTGGGACTCGGATGGGACAGGCCAGTTCCACCCCATTCCCTTCTTTCCTTTTTGGCAATTACTGATACGCAAGATCTGCGTTTCACGAGCCACAACGTGTATTTTTTGAAGATACTTAGCAACAGACGTTGATTGGCCAGAGCTTACTCCATCTCCAGACCTCACTGCCCTCAAAGCAAGCAGGAAAGCCCCAGGGGGGAATCTTGTGCAGGGGTGGGAGGTCAGAGCACCGAGGAAATGGAGACGAGGGTCGGTTCCGTGAGCCGACTGCTTCTCGCTCGGTGCTCAGCGTGCAGCACGACACCCAGCCCACCTGCACAGACAAGGGGCTTGGGCTGGGTTTCTATCCTGGCTCTTCGGGAGTTCTGGAATCTTCAGGAAAAACAGGCCTTTCATTCTCTAGGTTAAAGACAAGCATCTTGGCATCAGTGCCACCCCCATTGCAGGATCAGAAGCCAGTAGGCTGCCCAGCACCCCTGGTGACGTATCTGGAGTGATGCTCCCAGACGCCACGGGAGCCCGGCGACAGCTCCGTGCCAGACACGCTCTGCGCTACCGGGAGCGGCGGCCGGCCCCGAGCTGTGACCCGGTTTAAGACACGCTTCACAGGCGCCTTCCTACAAACCCGAGCATGGCAAAATACAGTGGTTTTAAAACGGCAGAGAAGTTGTGATTCAAAACAACTCGATTTTCCAACCAGAGAGAGAGATGGGCGAATTAAAACTGAACTTCTCAAATGCAGACCCTGGTGAGACAGAGATGCACACAGCCGCTCCCGCGCCCGCTTGCTTCACTCGCTGCCAGAGTTAAGATCACACAAGGCAATTTTCAAGGCTGCGCTTACAACCACGACGACGAGAACAGCGTTTCTGAGGTAGCTGAAGTCCAAGAGCAAGCCACAGCCCAAGCGAAGCAGCGGGTGCTCGCGCTCACGCCCTGCCCGCTCCTCGGAGACGCGTCACCGTGCACGCAGGGCGCGCTGCAGAGGCACGTGTTCCGCGGGGCGTGAAGCTCAGCGGAGCTGGAGAGCAGGGTAAACTCTTCTCCAGAGAAGCTGACGCTGGGAGGCCAGATGCACAACGGAGGCTTCAATCACTGCACGCCAGCCGAGCTGCGGCAGCGGCCTCGGCACGCCCGGTCTGCGGCCGTTCTGCCGGCGGCTCCGTCTCACAGGCGCTGAAGCAAGGACAACGGTGGCAGCTGAAGCTGTTATTACTCAGAGCTGTCTGCCCCACTTCTCTCCTCAATGCTACCGGTGGTAGAAGGAGACACATACCTGTGCCTCACCTGCTCCAGCCCGCAGCCCAGCGCTCCAGCTCGAGCCCAGCTCCGCGGCGTTGCTTGCCAACGGACTGGGAATGGGAGCAGCGGAGACACCGGCCTCGGCTCCCTTCTCCCCTGCAGTGCCAGCTTTGCCGCGTGCGCAGCGCAGAGATGTCAAACTGCCGCAGCTTGGCTGGCCAGACTTCGCCCCTCGGAGCCCTTTGCTAGCCTGCAGCAGCAGGAGCTGGGCCAGCCTCACGGCAACGGGGGCACGGGGGGTGGTGGCCGCGGCTGGCTGAGCGAGGGGCTCGGCCACGGGCGCTGGGTCGTGTCTGGGCACAGAGAGCTCCGCCCTGCCCGACCGCAGCGCTGCGTGAAGCACACTCACACGCACACAGAATGGGTATTTTCATCAAGAAGCTTTCTACAAATCAAGTGTTTGCACAATTACCGCCGAGAGTCTCAAAGATGGGGTGGGAATTATGGAAAGGTGTTTTTCAAAGGTAGAAGAAAAAAAAAATTAAAAAAAAATATCAAGCGCCTACGATTAGGTCTCTGTTGTGTAGTTGCTGTATGAGAGAGACGGCACAGACGAGAAGTTGTTATTCCACTGCCTTCCTCCAGTGTTCTGCTGCAACTCTGCTTGCTCCTTGTATTTGCTCAGAAGATTTTTGGCTTCTTGCAGATCCTGAGAAGAGTTTTCCCCGTATTCTTCTTTCAGCCACTGCCGAAACTGCAGGAATCAAACGCATGCATACAACGTGATGAAACAGTAACACGAGGCTGCTGCAGAAGGAACACTCCTGCACGGCCTACAGAATTTCAAGAGCTTTTAAGAACATGAGTAGTTTCAAGAAAACCACTCCAAATACCACATAGCAGCACAGACTGCACAGGAACACACATCTGGGGTCACCAAGATCCCTCACACCCCCTAAAGTCACACTGGCACCAGTTTGGCTGACTGGTGTAATACAGAATACAGACAACACTGTCGTCAAGGATATCCTGGACTTGAAAGCGTCCTCCTCCTGCTGGGTGTCTGAACAATAAGATGATTTAGCATGGAAGCTGCTATGGTCAGCTTGCCCAAGTCACAACAAGCTGCAAGAAGGTTGAAGATCAGGAAGTGAACCACTGGTGTGGCGTTTCTTTTTTATCCTAAGACCACAAACACCAGTGGTAAAACACTGTCCTGTAGGTAACAGGAAAGGTATCTTCCAGCACAAAAAGGTCCAGGAGCTTTAAAACTAACACCCTGTATGTTACTGACAGGAGTCATGGGGTGACATGTACCAGGTCCAGCAGAAGGTCAGTGCAGCCCTGCATCCTGCTGTAAGAGCAGCCAGATGTAGAGGCCAAGGGAAGAATCGGGCAACGGCAGGGCAAAGGTGCTGGGACCTTTTCCCTGGTCATTTCCTCAGCTTCCAGCCAGTTCCAGCCCGGGTCCTTTTGGAGGCTGAGGCAGTGTTTTTGTGTTTGATAGCAACAGGTGAGATCACTTTCTGAATTAGCACACAATATCTGGAAGTCAACAAGCTCCTAGGTACGTTATCACAGAGAAACCCTCCTTTTCTTTGCCTGGGACCTGCCAGTTGATAGCTCCATCCCACACTATGGGGAAGAGTGGCAATTACACCTCTTCACTTCCCCTGTTCCACTCAGCTTCATACACCTTTATTGCACCCTTCTCTCTCAGTTCTTTCCCAGTTGAAGAATTTGAGTACACTTAGTCATTCCTGACGTTCTTCTTGCTCTTCTCTGCAGAAGCAGCAAGCAGACCCAGCCCCCAAGGTTTCTGTCCCCGTGGGGATAATATCCATTTTTCAAGCCTTAACTTTCATAGCTTTGCTCTCTTTGGGGCTCATGGGCAGCTTCACCCGTAAAGATCATTTACTAGGACACAGGGAGACAAGACTTCACTGTAGTTACTCCCACACACTCCTAAATGGTCATTAGGGTCCTGAGTCAAATCTGAAGTGTCAGGCTACGACATGGAAGTTTGGAAGCAGTGCAAACCATGTTCTGACATCAGTGACCAAACCCCTTCCTGTAGAATCATAGAATCGTTTTGGTTGGAAGAGACCCTGAAGATCATCAAGTCCAACCGTTCCCCCAGCACTGCCAGGGCACCACTGACCCCTGTCCCTCAGCACCACAGCTCCATGGGGGGCTTGGAAACCCCTCCAGGGGTCACGGGGACTCCACCCCTGCCCTGGGCAGCCTAGGACAGCCCTAGAGGGGAAAAAATTCTTCCTCAGCTCCAACCTAAACCTGCCCTGGGGCAACTTGAGGCTGGTTCCTCTTGTGATGTCCCTTGTTCCTTGGGAGCAGAGCCCGACCCCCCCTGGCTCCATCCTCCTGTCAGGAGCTGTCAGAGCCAGAAGGTCTCCCCTGGGCCTCCTTTGCTCCAGGCTCAACAAGCCCAGGTCCCTCAGCCTCTCCTCAGAAGACTCATGCTCTGTGAGACCAAGATCCAAAGGGCCCCATGCCCAACACCCCGCAGCCCCGCCGGGCAGCGGCGCAGCCAAGCAGCAGTGCTGCCGAGAGCAGGAGGCAGCTCACGGCCCGGGCATTGCTCCAGGAATCCGGTGTGTCAACAGACACCTGCTAAGGATGTGGTTGCTCTTAAGAGACAGTAGGAAACTACAGCCCGGCCAGTGCCTCCAGGTGGATATTTCTTTTTGCAACCTCCTGCCTCCCCCCTCGGTCAATAAAAGGCTGAATGTGCCGCCCATGGCGGATGAAAAAAGAGACGTTACTGTCTTCATCAGGCTATTTGCATATAGCCTTAATTGTCACTGCTGTTAGCCCAGACCAATTAGAGTAGAAATGACTGTAAGGGAGGAAGGAGACAAGTCTGGAAAGTCCCTCTCTGACTTTTGTCTCTTAAAAATCAGTTACTCTACCATTCACAGCAGTCCCAAACGATCCAGGAAACATTCAGTTAAATATTAAGAAAAACACAAATATTTACAGTTGCAAACTGCATCATGCAAAACAAATGTTAATTTCTGAACTCTGGGCTTCCTGCAGCAGAGTGACAGGGATGGAATATGAAAAAAAAACAAACAAAAAACCCAAAAAAACCCCAACCTAAAAGAAATAAAAAACCAACCGAACATCCTTTGTCCCATGTACTATTTTTTCTGACTTTGGTTGGTTGTTGCTGATTTTTAATAAGTGCAATAGGCACAAAAGCCCAGAGAACAGCAATGCGCTGAGCAATGGAAAAGGGAGGGGACGGCCAGAGTAGGTTGTTAACATAAGTGGAAGTCACCCATCACCCACGGAGAGCAGGTCTTTTGCGTGGGATGGTTCTTTTTTAGGGGTAAGAAACTGATTTTTGTTTTATGACAACCACTTTGCAGCCTTACCATCCCCTCAGTTCTCCTGGTCCTACAAAGCCTTCAAAGGCTAAGAAGGGGGGGGATAAAAAAAAAAAAAGTAGGGTCAGGTTTGAGACCGTTCTGCACACCAGAAGATAATTTCTCAAGTCTCAGCCACGGAAGGTGGGGGGAACACGACATGGATGCCATAACATGAACTTAGTTTAACTCCTGGACAGCAAAGATTTCTGATGATTTCTTTCCTGCTTACTATTCCAAAAGAACATCTTGGGGAGAAACTCACAGATTGGTCTTTCTGCTGCCTTCTGAGGAACTGACTCTTCAGGTTCTGCCCCTCTAAAGGTCAGGCTCACATTGTGTCTCAGTGCACAGGAAATAACCACTGGATGGAGAGCACAGCTGGGCAGGAGCTGTTTAGATGTTGTGCTTCATCTCTTCTCCCATCCAGCATTCCAGCATTCCCTGATACCTTCAGCTCTATCTGCACCTCCTCCGGGGAGCAGGCTTGGCCAAGAAGCCACTTCCTCAAAGCAAAACCAAGGAGCTGGAAAAACCACCCCGGCCTTAAAATAATGAGAAGCAGCCCAAGGTCCGAGACTCAGGGTTGCTTTTCACAGCTCTGTGCTTCACTTACCTGATCGACGTCGTGTTTTTCAAAGTCTTGCAGCTGCCTCTGGAAGCCCATGTTGGGATTGGCACAGGACCTCGCCGCGCGGACGACAGACAGCGCATCTTCCCAGCCCAAGTCTGTGATGGTCATGATGTAGGCAACCACCAGCGTGACGCTCCTGGAGACACCCGCAAGGCTGCATCAAAAAGGAGGTGCAACAAATTGAAGCAGTGCTGTCCTTTGTGGAGCACAGTTAAAAGCATCACTTCCCAACATCTCAGCAGCCTCCCGTGCTTGCCACCGGGAATTACTGGAGTGAAAAGGGGTTTTGGTGCTGCTTTTTGAAGCTCACCAGAGCAAACCTATGACAAGATTGAGAAAGTGGGTTCCAAGTGGTAATTCATATGAAGACATAAGTATTAAGTCTTCAAAAAACCAAGGTCATGTTGTGAAATTTCTGTTTTAATAAGCTAGAAACAAGTCACCCACTTTCTTCTGCCTCTGTCCATCAGAGCAGTGAAATAAGACTGCTCCCCCTCCACCACGAATAAAGGCTTCAATCTGATGGGGCTGAAATGAACAGTTAAGTATGTATGTCAGGTTGCTCGAGCTCTTTTCCTCCTTCTCATAGCCATGCACTGTGCAGCTTCACATCTCCAGACTCCAGTTTCCCCAGATGAAATGCTGGGATAAAATACGAATCATTCACTATTACTGGTTTGACAGCGCTGGACAAAAGCCTCCCAACTGTTACTTTTATGAGCATACAGAACGTGTCCGAGTTACATTTGCACCACTCTTTCACTTGGCATTTCCAGAACATTTTTATGCTTTTGAAATGTTTCACAAATTTAAATGTGTTTTTTAAAAGTCTATCAGAATTCAGACAAATTATCCCTGTTTTACATACATGGAGACTGACCCAGTGACTCATGGACAGCCCTGCCATGACTCAGTAGCAAACTGAGGATTTATGCTCAGGGCCTGTGTACAAAGTCCAGTGTTCAAATCACGAGATGACTCTGATTCCAGATATAGACTCAGCTATGTCACTTGGACATCGAGCACAAAGATGACAACCAATAGCGGAGAGCAAGAAAAAACCCAGGGTGGGATTTCCTTTCCTGTTCTCTAGGGCCCCAGGAGCATCTCCCCAGTCAGAGACTTGCTGTTAACAACTGCAACTTTTGAAGGCTTCAGTAGTTTAAAGATTAAAAAAAAAAAATGGAGGGGGGGAAGTAAAAATCAATCTCTGCTCAGAGGAATTATTTTTTTTAACAACTCTGAAGTTACCCAAATAATTTTATTAGTTTCTATAACCACTATTTGGATTATAAAAATAACTTTTAGAAATACAGTGGTTTAAAATAATGGGAAATGAATAATAGGCCTCTAGTGAACACATCTCTAGGGCAATCATCCTACAGAAAGGTTTGATAAGGGAAGGTCAAGAAGAACTTTCTCGGGCTTCTTTTGTCTCCAGGCAGCTGCCCGCCCCAGTGACTCAGAAGTCCTGGCACGAGGCTCCAACAGCACTTGCAAATCTCCTGGGGCTCTCCAAATAAAGGGGGCAGCTCAGTCCAAGAGGCCTTTGCTGCAGCATGGAGACAGACACTCGCTAACTGACGGCTACAGCGACGGGCAGCCGAGCCCGGGGAGCGGCGTTCCCGGCGCGTGCTGTACGTACCAATGCACCAGGCAGCCCGCGCCCGCCAGCCGGCACTCGTGGATGAATTTGATGCTCTCTCTGAAATGCCTTGCCCTGAAAACAGAAACAGAAGGGGAATAAAGAAAGTGCTCCATTTAGTAAAATCACTACTTAGAAAGAGAGAAATGTACCCGAAAGCTCACAACGCTGTCTAGAATTTAGAGCTGAATGCAAGTCTTAAGAGGAAAAAGTTGGTGTCTGCCAGTGAAACAACACTCGCTGGCATTGTCATCCTCCACCCTACCTGAGGGCAACGCTGTTATCTTAGGTACTACAGCGTGATAAACATTGGCAAACACTTCATTCTGATGACTGTCAAGTCTCTATTTCAGTTTGTGTCTTACTCCTCTTGTAAACCAGTAACTTGACCACCCGTGTCCTTGCGTGCGCTCCACTGTCGGAGGAAAGCGAGCAGGGCTCTCAAGGTGCACTGTCTCTCTCAGGAGCATCCACAACCCGCTACCCAAATTTGACTTCACCTCCTCCATCAAGCCACATACTAGGACATATCCAAGTGTACTAGGACATATCTAAGTGTTAGGACTTCCTTCTTTGAAACGTGAAATCTCTCCTTTTTGTCCCTGCTATGAAAAACTCTTCAGTTTAAACCCTGGCTTCTTCACCTCCTTCCAGTCTCCTCCCCTCATCCTGCAGCACCCCTTCTGCCTGCCCTTGTTCAGGGTGTCAGCCACCCCCTGCCTACAGCCTGCCTTTCATAAAGCAGCGGGGGAGAAAGTGCAGAGAAGATAAAGACTCGCATTACAAACCTCAAGGCTTGCACTCTCGTTATCCTCTACACGTGCCCCTTCATTTTAAGTGGGGCAAGCCTGGAGCAAAGCACCCGGGCAGCTGTCATCATCTCAGTAAATCTGCAGCATCACCTCTGTGCACAGTCCCGAGCTGCTCACCCTGCCTCTGAAGCCTCTGGGGGTACCAGCAGCACCTCTGAGCTCAAGAGAGCTGGAGTCTGCTCGGCCTTGGGGTGCTCTTGCACTTTAAGCTCACAGTGCGGGCAATATACAGAGGAAAGAGCTTCTTAAGGGGCAGGCAGGACCAGGCTTACTGGCAAAGAAGAACCTGAAAGCACGCTGAGCTCAACACCCATGAAACACAACGTCCTGTATTCAAGATGTTTCCCCTCTCAGGGCGAGTATTATACCACAAGAGTAAAAGAAAAAACCTCAGCCCGGCACCAGCAGCCACACAAAAATCAGGAATACCCACAGAAAAGGAAGCCTCCCTTCCTGCCCAGCAGCACATCTGCTGATACGACCAACACTCAAGACTTGGAGGAGGACAACGGTGATGCAACAGGGTGACAGTGCCTGTGGAACTTGCAAAGGCAATGGTGTCTCAGCTGAAACATCCCAACAGAGGGATCCCAAAGCCCAGGACTTCCTCTCCAAGGCAGTTCTTACATCACTGGATGCAACATGGAGAACACAGATGGAGAATTCTTGATGACTTATTTGGAAAATCCCAAAGCATGATGAAATCCCAAGCTTTAGGGCAGCCTGTCAACTCAGGATTTTATTGTTCTCAAGAAGCCAATGAAGCATGTGGGGTAGGTGAAGAAAAGGCACAAAGCCTTCCAAATGCATTTCTACTCAGACTGCCACTCCACAACACGAACAAATCCTGAGCTCAGGTCTGCCGGTGGGACACGAGCAGCTTCACATAAATGATCTCAAAGGACAAATGGGTGTTGGGCTGTCTGCACAAGAGGCAGTGCTAGTGCACAACGAAGCAGCACTTCACTGAGATTGAACGGATCCAGCTGGATGAAACTTGGTTAGGGATGGACTGACAACATCCCAACCTGCTCAAGCACCCCTTTTATCTTTCTTTCTAGAAGCTGTGGCCATCAGCTCAGCTCCAAGCACCAGTGAATTCACCTCAATAGTCTAGCACACATTCTGGTTACACACTCCAAGCCTTTGGTTTGAAAAATATCTGTGAATGATCTTAACACCTTTGCAAGTTACTAAATATAGCTAGCAGTGAACTCCATTCACTGGGTTTTATTCGCCCTTCCTCGCTGCTGACGGTGCTGAAACACTGTCGAGTGTGTTTGCAAGCATTCATGAAAACAAGAAGAGAAATGGCCAAGCTCAGAATTAGTGCTGCTCCGTAGAACCATGGCCTCTCCTCACCTGGAGCTGCAGAAAAGGAGAAATGTACAACTAAGGTACCAGGGTGTCCAGCAGACACAGTTGCCTAAACTCATTGTAGAAGTTCTAGCACAAGCCCTATTTACATGAAAACTAGCTAGCTGCGTGGCAAGTGCCAGACACAAAGAAGAATGGCAGGCCTTACGTTAACCACAAAACAGTTGATTATCATCTGTAACAGGAAAGCACTTGACAAATGTGTTGATTTGCAGCCTATTTGTTGGACTGAACAGTTACTTCAAGACAATTTATTACACACTATCTGGCTTTTACATCGCCCAGCTTAAAGCTGGGTCCTGAGTGGCATCATCTTCACACTGGGAAAACACCACAGGAAGAACAGCCAGTACTGTACCTCTGCCAGCATCTTGTAAAAGTTACCTAAACTTACACATTAGCAAGTGGGATAATCCCAAATCGGGCTGAGGGCTGAGTTATGACACCAGATCTCTATATTCATACACTGCTAGTCGGACTTGATGTGGAGTGTAATAGCTAGAAAGAAAGCATCCAAATCACATAGGAGAAAGCCTCTTGAGGTTTCCTCTGCCAGTGTAAATACAACAAAGACCCACCTAAATTTATTTTCTTGATAGGTTCTCTGGCTTTTGTATGATCACCACTAACGACCTGACTGTTGGAGGACAGCTCCTTACAAACACATAGGCTAAGACAATTAGCTGGAACAGGACAGGAAAGGAAGATGGATTTCTATGGAACTAGCTTTTTAGCAACAGGTTCTATAGATGACAACATTTCCTGAGAAGTCAGTGGCCCAAAGTAGAATTCTCACAGCCCAGGGAAAACCACTCATTTAATGCTGAGGAAGCACCTCGATTCTCAAAAGAAACTGCTTGATTCCTCTGCTCGGCAGGGGCAGAACATGGGAGCAGAAGGTTCTGAGATGCACTGGTGAGCGTTGGCAGGGGAATCCCTGCTGCATTTCCCTGGCCGTTCATCCCCCTGAGGAAGCGAGCTCCCCTAAACAAGCTTCCTAGGAGCAAGTGTGCATTGCACATGTAAGAAACCAGCAGCTTCCCTCACAAGAACGGAGCTGAAGTGAATGAAGAGCTTACAGTCCCAAAGGCTCTCAGTTGGACCCTGTCGACCTGTCAGTGGTTGCAAAGTAGCAGCAAAGCTGCTGACAAACGTCCTGTTGGGAGAGGCAGAGGAGACAGCAGCAGGTACCTGGTCAGTTGTGCCTGTCATCCTCTGCTGAAAACACAACCACCTGCAACACAGGATGCTGGGGTTTGTTATTTTTCCTTCCTGACGCTCCCAGAATTCCTTCTTTTGAAAGCAGAGGGGAGATGCACAAAGACAGTGCAGAGGGACCGACTCCCTGCTCCACTCCCCAGCTCCCCCCCCCTCTGCAGAGGGCACAGGCAATCCAGTTAACTGCTCCCAGGTGAAACTGGGGCAAACCCTCACAGACTGAACAAAGACAGAAGACAGGGTGTGCAAAGCAAGCAACGCTGCTATTTGTGAGCATCATTGGTTTTACTTGAAGATCTGGACCGTATAAAGCCAAAAAGAAAAATCAGTTACTCATCAGGTTTTATTTTAAGTGATCAAATGTATCACTATTAGAAGTAATGACGTTTGCTTGCAATCACCTGATACCAAAGCGAGTATTTTAGATGCCTGCAGCATAACAGAAACAATACTCATGCAAATATCCTCTCTCCTCACTGAAGCTGTAAGGCCTGGGTACCGCGCCAGACAGCGCAAGCAGCGGGGGAGGATTTCCACTGACTCCCTGATGTTGAGCAGGGAGGGAGGGGCTGAGCTGCACAGCGATCAACGCGGTCACAAACGCTGCCCTATTTCCACCCCAGTTAACCCAGATCCCTACTAACAAAAGGAAGCAGATTTCAAATATGTTTCCAGGACTGCTAGACATCTCTGAACACCAACAATTCACATGACAACATGTGAAAGTCTCCTCCTCATAGCGTAATTTTTGTCCTTCCCAAATGATTTTTTCTTTTCCTTACATGTATTTAATTTTAAGTATCAAGGCCACAAGAGCTGTCGGTGACAAGGCAGTTAGCTGCCTGCCTTCTCATCACAGACCTGTCTTGAAATGTAGGGGTTTGGGGTGGTTTTTGGCCAGATTGAGCGGGAGGGGGGTGTTTGGTTTTGGTTTGGGTTTTTTTTCCTTCCCCTAAAATCATGCCAGAAATGCAGAATGAAAAGTCAAATCAGCGCACATCAAATGCCACGCTGGAATCTTTCTAGGGTATGAGAATCACATACTCTAAAAATATCCCCTGAAAGCATGAGCCGGAATATTGCTGTGATGTGAAAGAAAAGCGGTGCTGCATTTCCTTCCTACCCACCAGGCCCCTTTCAGATACTTGTTTCTCTATAAAAGTTGGTAGCAGGATGTGGCTGAAACCCCCTCACCTCTCCCCAACATAAACAGTGAGCTCGAGAAGAAAGAATTGGTCACCATCCAAGTTCTCTTATAAAACCTGTTTTGATTTCTCTTTGGGATCAAGACTCGCTCTGCTCAGTGGTTTGTAACATTAAAACCAAGGGTAGGACGACGAGCGTTTCAGGAACGCCAGTGGAGATGAGAAAGGGCAGGGCTGGGACACCCTGGTTTCAGTCTCCTCAAGGCAGGAGGTACCCACCACCCTTGCCAGCCCAGGGCTACGAGCAGCAGGGCCTCCTGAGGTGTGCTGGAGATGTCCAGGGCAGCGGGTTGCAGGGGCAGTTTGCACTCTACCTCGAAGGCCCACTGCAAGGAATTGATTTCCACAAGCACAAGGCTTCGGAGCTCTCTCAAATATTTTCTTTTTGTTAATGGCTGGAGACAGTGCTGACAAACAAACCAGCCGAGCAAACAGCTTGACAAAACCAGCACCTAGAATAAGCTGGGACGCTAAATTAGGAGCAGGCTCGCTAAGGAATTCCTGAAGTTTAAGGCCAGAACTGAAGAGTATTTATGCAGTGACCCTCCTACAAACCCTCTGAACCACAGTCTGGAATAAGGTGTTGCTGTGATTCCTTAACAGATTAAAGCCCACATTTGTGTAATGCTTGTGAGCTCAGAATCGGATCTTTCAGCTCCGGGCAGAGCAGGCATCGCGGCACGGAGGGACGGCTGGGGGTCGAGATCTGTTCTTAAGGAAAACTTACAAGTTCTGCGAGGGCGAGTCGGCGGCAGGAATGCACAGGTACTTCATCCCCTGTGTAAAGAAACAAAAAGGAATGAGAAGCAAAACCCCAAGCTCACCACGTTTCCCCGCCACAGCGCGGGCCCCGCTCCGGGCTGCCACGGTTCCACGGCCTCCGAGGAAGGCACAGGGCTGCTCGGGCAAGCAGGGACCGTCTCTACACAGCTCCAGCTCAAAGGGCTGTTTCCACATCTGCTTTGTTTCCACATCTGCTTCGTTGCCACGACGCCAGCACGTGCCGTCGTCACGCTCGCCCCGAGGCCCACCAGCGAGATGCTTAAAACAGAAGCATCTCTACCAAAAAGGCACAAAAACCTCTTTTGGGAAGTCGCATCCTTCTTACATTCCTAGTACAACCGTCGTCTTCTCCCGCCCTCCCCTTTCCCTAAGCAGATGCTGCAACATTAAACTGTGAGAAGCCATTTCTTTTGATCCCACACGATCACTCTTCTTTACCCAGTCGATAAACCAACGGGAAGGCGTTCTGGAGAAGGAACACGTCTGGAGGATGGGGTTTGGGGGCTATTTTTGGGAAACTTCAAGGAGGACAACTGTAAAACTCATACTTTTCTTCCAGTTATCCTCACTCTCTTAGTCAGTTATCGTAAGCTAGAAGATCGATTGGGGAAGTTAGATAACCATTTCTGATGCATTGAAATTATTACTGGGTGTATTTAAAACAACACTATAATCGCACGCTGCTGCTTTGCATCGTCAACACTTATTTTAACTGACATTTTCTTTTCAAAGCTTGTTTTAGCCCTGTGACTGCTAAGAAAAAGAACATTTCTGAAAGCGTATTAGCTAACTTCTCAAGCGGGACTTCCAAGAATACAGGCTGCAGTGCAGACACACAAGAACTCCGGCGTTCACTGGAAGTCTTTCGACTGATCTCAGATGCAGAGTTAAGAATTTTTCAGATGTAAAGATAAGGATTCGCGGCAAAAGGTCCACCATAAAACGCACCTTAGTTTATCTTCCTGTAACAAGGCAAACCCCTGCGCGAACCCTGCCTGTGCAGCAATGCACATGGGAAGCCACACACCCATCTAAGAGAGATCCTTCGCCAGCAAGGTGGAACACAGCACGTACCTACCCAGCATTTCATCTGCCAGCTGGGTGGGGGTGAGCGTTTCACTGCTCAGTGGAGGCAGCATCTTCTCCAACACCACCTGTGCTTTGCTGGCTCAGAAACCCCTCTTTAACTTCCCCTACACGCACTTTGTAACTTCACTCACCATCTCACACCAGAGAGCAATCCTTTTTCTAAGGGATCCAGACCCCTGGCACCATGATGCACCATCACACTTATCTTCTGCAAGATGCATGAACTCCACCCCTACGTCCAAGAGGATTTGGTGATACCTCAGTCCCATCTCTTCACCACCACTTACACATGGCACCAGCCGCTCCCTCAACCCACCAGAACCCCTTCAGCCAGTCTCCCTCACAGCCACACAGGTTCAAGAGCCTGCCCTGTGCCCACCATGCCACCCCACCAGACCTCCTGGCTCTGATGGACCATCCCCAGTGTGCCACAACCACAGCAGAGATGCTACTGGCCATACAGAGCCTTCTGGTTTGGGGCAGCCAGAGCAGGGAAGGCCCCAAAGATGGTGCTAAGCACGGAGGGGAGATGGAGACACAGTGGCACCTAAGGAAGGAGAAGGCAGCAGCAGGACAACCCCAAGCCAGGGCCAGCGCAAGAGCTGGGGACAATAGACAGCTGAGGGGAGAGAGAATGAGAACAAAGTCAGTTTGCAAACCAGGAGGCAGCAGCATCAATGAGTTACGGTCCCTCCTGCCTTGTGTCAGGAGAAGGGGAAACCAGAATGGCTGCACAGCCACCAGTTGATCCCAGCAGCTCACACGGGCACACTGTGTACAGTAATACACATATCGACAGGCTGCTAAGCCAAGGGTGGTAACTGTATTGTGACAGATTAATTCTAATAACAAGCATCTTGGATGACGCATCTGAGAGGCTTATCTCGGACACTGGTGTTACATCAAGTGAGTCACTCCAGTAGAACGAGGGCCTGGGACCCGAAAGTAAATTTACATCCTCTTCTTTCCCCCACACCTCCAGACAACTCCGTGCCACTAACTCTGCAGGTCACTGAGGGAAAAAGCAGGAAGAAAAGTGCAGGCAGGAGGGTTAACTCAGCGGGTTCTCTGCTCCCGAGGCACTGACACAAGCCGTTCCACCCAGCTCAGGAGCTGTGGCACATGCTGAGTGCCCATCCCAGGCTGAGTGCAGAGGGGCTTTCAGGTTGTGTTCACTTTAAAAGCAGAAGTAGCACCAGCACAAGTTTTAAGACCCACAATGTTCTTTTTTTGTCACGGCTGGCTAGTTCCCGCTACCGCAAGCGAGCATGAAACTAGCCTACCAGAGACCGCACGTGGTGCTGAATGGCTCATCCAGAGCCTGCTCCCGGAGCTCCTCAGCACTTACAACTTCCAGCCAAGCCCACGGCACGCTTCTCACCACCGTGCTCACCAGTGCTCAGCATCAGCCTGTGAGCTCTATTACCAGAGCTCCTCAGACAGAGGTGGGTACAGTTCCAGGGATCTGCTGTTTTGCCCGGTGGCTGTGGAAGGCTGTGGTGATGGACCCCTCCCTGCGAGGGATTCTGCACACACTCAACTCAGAAATAGTCAGAGGTGGGATTTCAGAAGCACCGTGCAGAGACCTAACCCAACTCCCACAAAAAATCAACAGTGAAACTCTCAGTGATTTCGGCCCAAACAGAGTTTGGCCAGAGTTGGTAACTCCTGAGGATCCCACCCTACCATCAGGTTTTGCTTCTCTTAGTGGAAATAATAGCAAGATCAAATATAATGCACCATAACCAGACACCTGCCAACGACACACGGCTGTATGGGGCAGGTATTCACCAGTGAGACTCTGGGGATTTTCCATGCAGATATTCACACGTTGATGGCTGGAGTTAGCTTTTCCTCACATACGATGGGTGGATGTTCTTCTTTAAATATACCGGCAAGGGAAGGACACTTAATTACTGAGCCCTGCTGTCTGTAACTGCTCTTTAAAAACCTACCCAGGATCATCATATTATTTGTATATTCGTGCCCCAAGACACTGCTGTCCTTCCTGTGCACAAACCCTGCAAACAACATCTAAGAACTGTCCCAAAGGGACCTTTCAGAGCAGAATGGTTCATGCCAACCGAACGAGTAAATACCTACACCGTTTCGAGCAGGTACCAGCGCTGAAGAACGAGGGAGCCATCACTGTTTGCCTACCCAGCAGTTTGTCTGCCATTCTGAAACTGCGAAGTTGTAAGGAGGCAACAATCACTTGAAGCAGCAACAAAAACAGAGTAAGTTAAATGAAAAGCCGTGGAGGAGTCAGGCAGAGCAGCTCCCCGCAGAAACTCCACCAGGCTCCAGATCAGTCCCCCATCTGCGGGTTCCTTAAATAAACTTCAGTCTGGCTGCAGATGGGATATCCCAATTTGGACCAAAACTGCACATTAATAAACAAATATAAATTTGATGCCAAGCACACGGAATGCTTTATTTTATTTGTTAGCTTTAGTTAACTCTGTTTCATTCCCTAGGAACGACTATTCTCTATAAATTACGCAGTGGGAAAAGGACAGAACCACCCCAGATGGGTATGGTACCAGTTCACCTTCACACACACACAAAGCAGGTGCTGTACCACCACCTCCTCACGCTACACTGAACTAAGCGCCACAGAACAGTCACTCATCCCAAACCATGGGACACATTCAAAGCAAAGAGAAGAGCTTGCAATTATAAAAACTGATGAAGAAAGGAGAGATTGTTTAAAATCTCGCAAGAATACATTCGCTATGTTTATCGACTACGGCTAATAAATTGTCATTCCAACATTTCTTCAGCTGTCAGTCGTGTCTTATCTTCCAAGTTACTTGGTTGAAAAAAGTCAAACCCTTCCAATCTTTTTAATTAAACAGAAGTTCTGTATGGTCCATACACACAGACTGCGTTCAAACCCAAGCTCACGGGTCAGTGGGATGCTGAACACAGCTTCTGTTCATCTTGATTCACCAGCACGCTCCCCTTGTTCCTTCTAAATCATCGCTCCCTTTCCCTTCTCCATCAATCTGCCCTGCCCTGCACACGCTGCTCTGAGCTTTCTCTCTGTTATTCACACGATGATCCGAACTGATGCCCTCTAATGAAAGCAGCACTCCCAGTTCTTTTGGTGTATTTAAGATTACTGCCCCCCCAAAAAAATCGGTAAAATAAAATATAATTTACTTTTCTGTTTTCTGTTTCAGCAGAGTAACCACCAAAACTAGATTTCTGTCTCTCTTAGGCCCTGAAACTAAAGGCTACAGTTAAACCGATACAGTGAGAGCTAACAAAACCAGAGCAGGTATTCCCATTTCCCGGCTGTCAAAGCTGAAACAAGCGAGAGTTAAGAAAAATGTCTAAAATTCACTGTTATTTGAGAAACAACGACCACACTTGTACAATTTAATCACAGATTCTACAACCAGGTCAGTTCTGCTGCAGTGAATCTCTCTGGCATCAACACCAGAAAGGTTCAGACGCACGCACATCCACGCAGAGGTTCTACCCCAGTCACTAACGTACTCCTGGAATTCCAGCCATTTCCCAACTTCCAGGCTGCTTGCCTAGAGCCTCTTCAGAAACCTCTAGGTTCATTTGTACTAAACTTGTAAAAACTGACATTGGGGGTTTTTTTTAGTAGGACACGTTGAATTTTGCAGTAGCAAAATGACACATCTACAAGAGCTACACGTCGGATAACGGGGCAGTGACTGAGAATAGGATCTCTAAAGAGCACAGCACAAATTTGATCACACAATGCCAAGAACGATTTCGACTCTGAACAGGACAAGGGGCAAGGAGACAAGTGCAGGACCTACAGGGAAGTTTGCTCTTTATCATAATTAAAGATGTTCTAAGTCATTAAGAATGATGCTCAGGGATTACAACCCAAATCATACTAACAGAGAGTTTACCCAGGAAAGAAAACTAGCCAGCAATTTTTATTCCTCTAGCAGAACAGTATGCGTGAGAATAAGAGAAAGGACTAAAAATGCTACTTGGTATTTCAGGTTTAGTGGGTTTTCCAAGTAGTGTTTGTTACAAACATTCTTCAGAACACTGTCCCCACCACTGCTGTACACACAACAGCTCTGAGGTGCAGGTTAGCACTGGAAACCTGCATCTAAAAACTTCAGATGGTAAAAGGCAAGGAGAGGGTGGAAAGAACCTCAAATTACAACATTTCTGTTCTCCAAGGGCGAGGGGTAAAGGGTTAAAAAAAAGAGTTTAAAAAGAGCAGGATCATATTTTTGGCATTAAACCTCTCTATTTAAATTTATGTAAAGATGCCATCAACGACTTCCAAGAAATTTTTTTTAAACCTAACCCCCTAAACTTAAATTTGTGAACGCAGATGCAAATAGAAAACCTCCAGCACCTGGCAAGTTCTTTCAGGTTAGTCAAAAACCATGTGTTAATTTGAGTCCTCACACCAACAGATGAGGGCAGGAGGACTTATTTTTATTTAGGGGCATTTCAGCAAAAAAGCTAAAGTGGGAAACTGCCGGCACAGAGGTTCCTCAAGCCAAACCAACAGGAGGTTATCAAGGGTTTTGTCCAGTAATGCACCAAACTGAACCTCCTGAACTGAAAACCGCTCAACCGTTTGTTTGTCCTTTCAGTTACTTTCTGTAGCAATCACCATTGGTGACGATTTTATTAATGACTCATAGAAAATACATTTGTGTTTCAGCAAAAAACAACCACTAATTGACTTCAGTGAACACACTTAGGTTTGGTTTTGAAAAATACTATAAATGAAATTGAAATTACATGAAGGATATGAGCCACAGAAAGCAGGATGCTCCTGCAAGAGAACTTACACCTTTGGTTTGGGTTCTCTTTAAAAATACGACAGTTTTTGCGAGTCATGTTTTTGCTTCCTAAGAAAACCATCAACAGGCTCAGTGACATTTTGAAAAGCGTGTGTCATTAAGGCTGGGATGTGTCAGTCACAAAGTGTCCTGTTGAAGTCCCCCCTTCCCCACCTCTCCTCTACCACCCTTCCAAAAATGACACTGCCCCGAGAGGCTGTGGAGTCTCCTTCTCTGGAGCCTTCCCAGCCCTGCCTGGACCCGTTCCTGCGTGGGCTGCCCTGGGTGACCCTGCTCTGGCAGGGGGACTGGGCTCGATCTCCAGAGGTCCCTTCCAACCCCTACCATTCTATGATTCTATGAAATATTGAGGAGTGAAGGATTTTACTTTGCAAAGAGCTGCACGTATTATTCCCAGTTCCAACTCTGAATTCCAGCTCTAGCCTGGCTCATCTGAAGGAATGCCAAGGGGGAGAGGACAATCCCGAGTTCACACTAAATTGCAGTTTATCTCCTTTATTTACAGCACTACACACTCCAGCTGAGAGGAAGGACCCTGCTCACCTGCCTTGACCAGCTGCTGTATTCAAGCCCTGGGCACTCAGGGCTGGCTGAGCACTGCCCATCACACTTGGTCCCTGGACCCCCGGGGGGATCTCCAAGCACTACAAAGGGCACCTCGTGATGAAGGCCTGGCCTGACACACTTTAAAAGCTGCTTCCTGGGAGTCTCTGGGTGTCTGCTCGCTCGGTCGCTCTCAGTTCTGAAGAATTAGTCAGAGCTCCCAACTTCAGGAGCCGAGCCCATGCCAGACAGGGCATTACTTCAAACTAGTCTGGTGCTGCTACACCTGAAAGAAAAATGGTAGCTATTTTGCTCAGCATGGTCTTCTGAAACATCTCATGAGGGGAAACCCTTACCATGAAAAGGCAGCGAAACATCATAGAAGAAAGTTAAGGTTTTTATTAGAAGAGGAGCCTGGACACTTCCTCCCGACGGCAGAGCAAAGGCTGCAAACTGGCAGCGTCCACCACTGGCAATGCCAGAGCCCAGGGTCAGGGTGGAAATGCAACAGTCCGACTCGACTAGATACTCATCTGCAGAGCTGATCTCTACACAACAGCAACAGCCTTGCGATACGACACTGGCAGCTCTGATTTTGAACCCTCTCCCTCTTCAATAGCTCCCGTAAGTCCCTGGGCTGGGATGCCACAGACAGCAGAGCCCGTGCAGAGCACACGCTGCCCAGCCAAACCCAGCAGGGACATCTCTCATCACGTCATCGAGATGAAATCTCTAGAGATGAGCGGCCTCCTACAGCTCTGGAGTTCTGTACGTTATCCAGCATCAGAGCACAGAATTAACGGGCTGGTGGCTCTCACTTGTGAGCAGCATCTCTCCAGAATTAGCATATGCTTTTTTTTTTTTAACCACACTGGAGCTGACTGGTTTCCCAGTATTTCCCTATTTAGTTATTTCGTGTTGAGCAGTGACACACTTTTGAGTCCAGACGTTCTGGACTAGGGTCTGTGTGAGGATATTCCCTCGACTATTCTCAAGGCAGCACTAGGGCCCCTTTCAGCACTCCCAGATACCAGCTGCAGGAGGCTGCAGACACCACACAGGACATTTTTCTTTCACCCCCCCAAGGCAATCCCTGTTCTACAGACACACACACAAAAAAAAAAAAAAAAAAAATTGAAGTCAGTCCTGAATGTGCAACTGTGAAGAAGAAAAAAAAAAAAAGGAAAGTTTCCCCAGGCTGGTGATGGAAAGAATTTGAAAACTAATAGGAGATGAGGCTATTCCTCTTCAAAGCTTCAGTAAAAGCTCTCCCAGAGTAAACCTCATCACATGAAGTGCTAACAGCAGGTACAACAGGTTTCTGTAGCAGATACAACAGGTTTCTATAGCAAAACCCCAAATAGCTGCAAAAATACTCTCCACAAATGATGCTAAGCAGATGGCGTTGAGCCAATGCTGCCAGTTCAGTTCCTCCAGAGCTTAGTTTGCTTTTTCTTTTCTAAAAACTGCATGTGTGTAGTCTAAAGATCACCTGTAAATACATGAGACCATCCTGTCCAGATACAACTGCAGGAAGATCTACAACATCCAGCCAGGCTTAAAAAATAGGAAATGAGATGCCAGACCTTAATGCATCATCTGCCCCAGGCCTGCAGGCTACGGCCCTTTACCTTCAAAGGATTGCTCAGTTTTTGATGAGCATTCAGGCATTCAGCTCCTTGCTTTCCTCCAGAGGTCTGGAGTTCCCAGCCAGTCACACACCCTTGATTTTTTCTAACTCATGAACTGGATCCAGCAGCACTTCCTCTTGTTTCCCCAGCTGCAGCCTTCCCATCCTTCACGCCTTACAGCGCAGGGGTACCGCAGCATCCCGCCAGCTGAGGCAGCGGCAGAGCAGACAGGTTACACGGCTTCTCCACAGCATCCTCGCTTTGCTACAACTTGAATTCCTCACACTTACCAGTTCTGCTCCCGTTACAACATCTTTTTGTTGCCTGTGTTCTATTAATTCATTTGTTTACTCAGGAAGTATGAAAGATTCTTCTAAAAGATCAGCACAGATCTTTTTAACTGTGCTCTTCCCTCTCCATTCAGGTCCCCAGATACTGAGTATTTGAAACCCTGTATCTACTCTAATTAAAGTTTTAAAATGTATAAGATCACCCGGCCTGTGAGAGGTTTTTTTACTCTCAATGATACCGTTCATTGAGGCTGTGCTGGCAGCACAAACTGACCGGACAAGAAAGATGCTTCTTTCAGTCATCAGTTCGCTCTTCTCTACCTCTCCCACTCCTCCACCCACCTCCCACATCAACACTCACTCAGGCAGTCATCAATTCAGGAAAAAGGGGAGGAAAACCACTGCTCTGAAGATAGCATGTACCAGATTCAGATGATATTGTCAATGGCGTCACAGTACAAAGAAAAGGAAAAAGTAACTGTCCTCCGGTGCTCCGGGGAACTGCACAGCGAGGAGGGAAAGGCAGAGCCTAAGCAGACGATATCGGAGCGGATGTTCTACGGGCATCACGGAGGATCTTCTCAGCAATCAGAAGACACCGTCACAACACTCAAAAAATTCCACACGGAGCTTTAAGATCAGTCTTTCTGTTTGGAGAAGAAATCCCACAAACAGAACCATCCAGTACCCGAGTGTCCCAGGGACACAGATCCACAAGAAGCTTCAGACAGCTTTGGTGCTGAGCAGAGAGGTGACAGTGCACCCAGCCCCCTAATTAAGCATGTTTTGTTGGGATTTTATTTACTTATGCTTCATCCAAATGACTTCAAGTGAAACTATCACCTATACTGATACATTCTCTTCCTAGCTGGAAAAAAAGTAACAAACACACACAAAGAGAATAAAATATTCAGTAGCAACAGAAAACAAAGACAACTTCCAGGCAGGGAGAACACATCATCTACTCTTACGGCAACCTGTTGTAAATGGAGTGTGCAACAGAAAGCTTCAGTGGCAGAAGAAACTCCAGGCACACCCCTGCTGAGCCAAGATCTCTGCTGCTGTGATGGTTACGGTGCCTCCAGGACAAGCACAACACACGGAGCTTGCCGCGACGCAGCAGCGGCCAGCCTGGCACTGACAATGCTACCAAGAAACTCATGCCAGGGGACTCTACAGCCACAGGTCACCGACAACGGGACCCACACGCTCACCAGATCAAACCTCTGGTGCAGGTCGAGAACAACAGCAAAATTACTGGTAACCGACAAAGGGGTAGTGGACCGTGAGAAAGAAGCTGGCTGTTCCAGTCCATTTCCTGACTGATGGACAGGTGTCTACCATGCGCACAACAGTCAACACCACCGGCACCTCACAGCATCTCGGATGGACCAGGAACTGTGAAATGCTCTGGCTGAAAAGTGCAAAGCTCAAAGACGTCTGTAACCTCATGCTGCCTGAATCAACTGCCACACAAAAAGGGGGCATGGGAGTTTTACCAGGAGATATTGAATCACAGACTGGTTTGGATGGGAAGGGCCCTTCGAAGGTCATCCAGGGCCACCCCCCTGCAGGGAGCAGGGCCATCTGCAGCTAGAGCAGGGTGCTCAGAGCCCCGGGCAACCTCCCCTGCAATGGTGCCAGGGATGGGGCAGCCACCACCTCTCTGGGCAGCCTGGCACAGGCGGTTGTTGATGAAGATGTTAAACAGCACTGGTTCCAGTACAGGGCCCTGAGGGACACCACTTGTCACCAATTTCCAGCTGGACATCAAGCTGTTGACCACTGCCCTCTGGATGCAACCATCCAACCAATTCCTCACCCACTAAACAGTCCATCCATCAAATCTGTATCTCTTCAATTTAGAGAGAAGGACGTTGGGGGACCCTGTCAAAGGCCTTACAGAAGCACAGAGAGATGACAGCCTGCTGGAGACACCCAACAGGTCGCTGCCAGATACACTGTTCTTTAAAGCACTCTGAGATATCCACCTTTCAGGGTGTCTCACATTCTGAATCGAGATTTTAAGCCCTGAACTAGCTGAGATACAGATTAGAAAGCAGGTGCCCAGAAACCTCATTATCCTCCTCTGTACATGGCTTTTGTGTGGATTTACACAACACCTGCGGGCGCTGCGCGGGCCGGCGTCCAAAGCGCTCTGGGCCAGCCAACTGGCCTGCCGAGGCTGCTGCCTCTGCGGGGACACACGTGATGCTGCTGGACACAGCTCCTGCTCCGGGGGTGCCGTCTGTGCAGCCAAAGGAGCGACCCTTGTCCCATACGGCACGCGGCCCTTCCTCCTGGCCACCTCACCAGCTACCATGGCTTTTCCTGATGGACTCATAAACCTGCATCCTTAAACCACCAAATGCTTCCCAAAGTGCTGAAGATGCTGTGTAACAATGGTGTGCTTCACTGGAACAGCAGCAGCCTGAGGATGCTCCCTAAGTATGGGATCGGTTTTATCAGAGGACAAATTTCTTTGAAACTTATACAAAACACCTCCCAAGGGGCAATGCTGCGAGATAGCTTAGGCCAGATATTGGCAAATTCTTTTCCGTTTAAATCACTCGAAGCCTTACAAAACAATTCTGTGCCTTGTACAGGCTGCCAGTGTCTAAAGGTGTAAGAAGTCTTAGAATCCAATTGATTTCTAATTAAACCTACTTTTTACTATTATTCCGCCTTGAGAATACATGATAACTTCCTACAGCCAAACTAAGGAGTCATCCATAAATCAGATATCCATGAGGGTCTGTAAATGATCTTTGAGATTATGTCCAAAACCAAATTTCAGCAAGAAAATATTCATTTTTTCTTGTTTGGGTTTGTTTGGTTGGTTTTAAATTATTCCTCAATAGGAACCCACTGTGTAACTTAGAGCAACATAATACTCCCCTGTGAAACTCTTCAGTCATTTTCTAATAGCTTATCGACTTCTGAGGAACTAAACCAACATATATCCAGTACATAAAGCACAGAGGAAAGCATATTTTCTTTTTAAATTCTCACACTACCTTTGAAATCAAGCAAAAACTGTCCGAAACATCACAGAGAGGGGCAATGCCCTAAGTTACTACAATGGAAAATAATTTTACAACCTGTAGCAAGTTGGTGTTCACCACACACACTGACGTTTGCTTTCATTTCTTGAGTACGGACAAAGCCAGACTGCTCATTTTCATCCTCCACCCACCACTATCAGCTTTATGTGCTGTATCAGAAGGGTTATTGCATGAGAAAAGTCTTTACTGAAGCTTCCACATCTGACAAGCAAAATGTGATTAATTTGTGACCTCTGAGTGCTACACATCCATAGTTAGCTGTTCCACAGACAGCCAAAGAGAGGCCAGATTCTCTTAGATAACGTGTTACTGCAGCACTGTTGAGTTGGGTTTTTCTCTGATGTCTAAAAGCACTTACCTGCCATAGCTTGCATGGGAAGCTCTGTTCAATGGAGTATTTGTTGCGTTTCCCTACAGGCTGACTACGAAATACTTGGGATAAAAATACTATTAGCAAAAGACACATGGAATTGCCACAGTCCAAGAAAAGGCAGCTTTCTACAGCCGATAGGTGCTCACAAACACATGCACACAAACCAGGGAATTTCAGGGAAAAGACTCTTGTGTCACTGCAATTCCCTGTTTAATCAGCTGAATTTCTGAGCACAAACGTAAGCCCTCACTGTCCAGGAGTGAAGTCTTGGGGGGGAAGGGAAGGGAAGGAGGCACATGGGAAAAGTGTTCCTGTTCAACAAGCCCCACACAGGACACAGATGCACACGCTGTAAGCAAACCTGGCACGGATGCAAATAAACCTGGCACAAGGGACACAACCTAGCAGATGTTTTCTAGGCCCCTGTTCCTACACAGGAGTGTTTAGCTGGAAACACACACCCCAGTAAGACTGTGAACGATCATTAGTAATCGGCTCAGCTCCCCAACAAAGGGAACTTGCAGTCCTTCAGCAGCTGGTTTCCAGGCCACCGGCACAGAAAGGAGTACACTGCACGCTGAGAAAACAGAAGGCACAGTTGGAGAAGCATTTCCTTTAGAAGCTGGGGTGAATAAAGCAAGTCCATCCTCAACCAGCCATTACTTGTTCCCATGCCACTGTGACTTTTGAGACGCTTTTGGGAACCAGACTGGGACCAGTCCTGGGTAAACAGAACCCTTGGTGTCTTTTGTGGGGGTAGCCAGAGGAAGAAATGGTGACGTGGTTGTATTTGAGCCACAGTAGCTCCCAGATCTCTTTATCAGGCAGCCTCACAAACAGATGTCCCACCACAAGCAAGGAGGTGGAGTGTGGGCTGCCAAAACAGCCGCCACAAGAAACACTGGCCAGAGGCTGCAGCTGATCTGTGCCATAATTAAGTCTTCCTATGTTTCTAATCACGATGATAAACCAAAACAAGCTTCTGCTTATTGTAGAGAGCAGCACCCAAGAGGAAACATTCAATTTCCCTTGCTCAGTCCAACCGGTTACCTCCCCAACTAAGAGCACCCCTGAAATTCACTGTTTCAGACTTAACAAGCATCGGGCCAAATTATAACGATGCCAGCATCTCAAGCTCTGCTTCAGTACACGTCTAAGTTCAAGGTACACACTGAATTCACCACTAACTTGATTTTAACTGTGACATACTAGAGACACCTTTTAGTCAGTTTTCCTGTTGATTTGCCTGGGAGAGGTGGAAATTCTGTAGCTTCAGGACTGAGTTGACTGGAGACTTTTTACAGGGAGAGAATGAGAAGCAGAGATTCCCAGCAGCATCCAAGGGGTAACCACCCCACCCAACTGCCTCACTCACTATTTTGCCATATTCCACAAAAAGCAGAACACAGGGAAGGAACAAACAAATTTCAGAGGACAACAGTTCCCAACGCAAATCAAGTGTCAGGATTTTAAGGTGCAGCAAAGCTCAGCCAAACTCCCCTCCACGCAGGACAAGCTGGCATGCAGAGGAAGCACAACAGGCCAATGCAGGAGAGCTGCAGCCTGGTCCCAGCTCTTCCACTGCTCAGGATGACACAGCACATCAAATCACTTCAGCTCTTCAGCTCAGCTTCTTCTGCCCCAGCAAAGTGGGGAAGAACACTCCATGTGAACACGCTGGGCAGCTGCAGGTCTCTGCTACACTGGCTGCATTACAGGAGGCAGCTCTTGCTCCTCCCAGGCCCCCAGCCTGAGGAAGGGCATTTCCCATGGAAAAGGCCTGCAAAGCTCTGACACAGCCATCTGCTAGAACGAGTCAGGACAGGGGCCCAAGCACAAAGGAGGGCTGCTAGTGGGGAAGGGGAAGAAGGGACGTTGTTGTTCGTGTGATGCTTGAACTCCACTTAGAAGGAAACTTACCTGTACTATATTAAATTAACAACATGATCCCATAACTGTGTTATACTGATTGACACTGTAATTGTCTCTTCCATTGTTGGGTAGATTTCCTGTTGTTCTAACAGCAGCAACAACAACGAAATCTGTGACTGGATCCCAAAACTACATTTCCACGAGAAAATCAGCCTCAAAACGCCAATTGCACAGGAGAAGAAATTAAGCCAAGGTGACTGTAAGAGTCAAGTGCCAAGGAAGGCTTTACCAGAGACCCCCCTCCTCCTACCTCGAGCATAGGGCGGGCGCTGTCGTGGATTGAGAGAATGTGCGTAATGTTGTTCTTACTCAACTGCTCCACATCTCGAGCATCTGTGGGAAAGGGGAAAAAAAGAAAGAGAATTTCTTTAATCTCTCAAAACAGCCCACTCCCCTTCCCAGCGTGCATGTGGAAAATTGCTTATTATGGGCACGTTTCTTTCTGAAGCTTCATAAAGCAAAGCAAAACCCCAAACGCAGCTGTTCTAGAAAGAGTGGGTAACAGGAAAACACACTGCTAACTCCAAAACAAATGATATACTATATAAAGATCAAGTTTAAGTCACTCAGGAATGTGTTCTTAAGTCAGAAGTTTCATGTATTTTGCATCTGAAATGTAATTCTGTGCACGCCTGTGTGCAGGTGATGGCCATCTGAAGAAGCAGGCAGAGCTGTACAAGAACTCACCTCCTCCCTACCCACAAACCTCCCTCCAGGAGATGTATTTTCACTTGGGAGACAGACCTTGTGATACCCAGGTCCAAGAAGTGAAGCCAACCAGGTCACTCAAACTAGAGGGCAAGTCAAAACAATAACTAGGTTTTTAACTTCCTCTGGACTGCTAGGGAAATGTGCATTCAGCCAGTACATACTGCAATTCTAAGTCTGAAGAAAGGTTGAAATAATAAAGATATCGAACATAAGAGCAAAATGCTACAGCAAAGAAATGCAGTTGTGAAAAGGTGGTTCCTAGACCTGTAACCAAGGGGTTTCAAACATTCAGAACTGGAAAGCAAACTGGGACGACTGAAAATTTGATACTAGATGTTGCGAAAGCACATTTGTTTCTGTGGGGAAAGAAGGCAAAACAGATTATCTGCCTTCAGCTAGCACCTTTCCCCATCCTAAACCATCAGTGTGCCAGAGAATGACCTCAAAGAATCACTAATGCAGGTAAAAGTTAGTTTGTGTCCGTTTACTTCTGACCTTCTCGCTTGCGAATGGCAGAGCACACCCAGACAATTACAGCAGTGGTTTCGTGCTGGGAACACCTGCCTTCCCGCTCTGCCCGTGCAAGCTGTTCACAGGAGCCTGGCTGCACACAGAAAAAAGAGCACTGACCACAAAGGTTTCAAACCGGCTCTCTCTAGGTACAAAAATAACAATAGCATCACCTGGACATTCTTTATGTACGTGCGAGAGTTCAATTAGCATCTCTTGCTTCGTCTTATTCTGCTCCGCTATAAAGTTTCAACACCTTCCCTACATCACAAAGAGGAATTGGGCATTTAATTATACGACCCCATCGACAAAGATCCGCATAAGCACAGGAACAGGCAATAAAACTTAAACCTAATCTGGTTACGAAAGCATTTCTAAGGCTAATAAAATGGAAAGGACTCAAAACTGCACTGATTTCGCTTGCTCCTGGTCAAGCCTGCACGGTTAGATGCCTGATCCTTCAGGAGAGCATTAACACTAATTTTGTCTGAAACAGAACAGTTAAAATTTCCTAGAAATCTCCGTTTCAGAGCCTGCTGGCTGGAGCTGACAGTGGCAATGCACACCTGGCACAACAGGACCCCAGCTCCGATGCCCAGTATGACCCGCATGCTAAGAAATGGCTCGGCACACAAGGCTTTAAAAGGAGAGAAAATCCAATTTAAATGTCAGCTGCCTTGAACCTGTCTGGAAGGCCTATGGACACAGCAGAACTCAAAAGGACTGAAAGATTTTAGCTCTTCAGTTTACCAAGGACTTAGGGCAAAGGAATTCTAACAAATCAAAACCGTGCAGCGCGACAGTGAGATTTCAGATACTCCTAGAGGCAAGCTGGAAATAGCTATCCCAGACCCGCTCCCCAGGGTAAACCAGCAGGTCCTCAACAGGTTCAGGAAACAACTATTCAAATCACAGAAGCAGAGGAGAAAAAGCTTCCCAGCCGATGACTGCATCATCTGGATCTAAATGTTAAACAGTTCACAAAGGGGAAATTCCCCTGGCTCCCCCAGCACCTGCCCGAAGTCTCCGCAGATACTACAGACAAAGCTATTTAAACAGCAGCACAGATGAGATCTCCTGTCACTCAAGGTCTCACACCATCAACTGCAAAAAAAATTAAAATAAAATAATAAAAACCAGTAAAAGGGTTGTGTAAAGAACCACCAAAAGCCAGAAAAACCACCCCTGCCACAGCGATTCCACCTTCGTTACTGCAGCACAATGCTGCACGACCAGATGCTGGCTCACCTCTAGAAATCACAGCGTGAAACGCTCCCTTTGTGCATCCTTAACGGGTCCCTCCAATGTGGGATTATTCTACCCTACATTTTGTTTCAGGCAGCAAAACTCTCAGCTGATGGGGACTTTTGAGTAAAGCCTTCAGGAAACTCTCTCCTGACACGGGACAATTCACACCGGGGAACTATTCCTCTCTCCCTCCCATGCCCACGTTTAGCTTCTTTTCCCTCAATTTCGTTCTGTGACACTGAAGACTCATCACTGACTGCAGGGCTCCAATACCTGGCTAATAAAGTCTCAAGTGTACCTACAACCATTCTCTCCTGCTTCAGTATTTTGGTACCAACATATTGATGCAAGGTGAGGGGTCAAGACTTCTCTCTCTGTCAGGCAAGATGGGAAGACAGGGCTACAGAGATTGCTCCACCTCTACTGCTAACAAAATACAAAAGCATCCTGCCACAGAACAGGGAAAAAGCTTAGAGTGCTGTGGCCTGATCTGCAACACTCCTCTGCAACTCACTTGTGAATCTAGAATATTCACTCTCTCTGCAGAGTGAGATTAGTGATAGCTGGGGTTGGATCTAGAAGCACAGCAGGACCGCTTGGCGGGCACTGCCTTCTCTACACTCGGTAACGGGAAGGGCAGGAACTTTCCCAAGACTCCCCAGCTCATCCACACCAACACTGGACTCTCGGGGAAGGAATTAAACCTCATATTGTGGCTTTCCCCTCCAAATCAGAAAGCCCTCAAATATTCCATTGGAAAACCTTTAATCTTCCAAATATGGTTACAGGGAAGGAAGGACACGAGTTCTTTAACGCTCAAGGGAGAAAGACTCTCGAGTCTGGTGACCACTACTGCTACACCTTTCAGTTCGGGACCAAACAAGCACACATTGAGAACCTCCTATCAGAAGAAATATTTTTGGGGGTTTTTTTCTATTTGCACAGAGAAACAGGCTAAAGAACCCCGTCGTATCAGCCTCTTAAGGAACAAAGCACCTATTTTCATCGTGAGCACAGGTGCCTTTCGAGGGACATCAGGTTTCCAGTGCGGGAGGCACGTGGGCATGCAATCCCACAATAAATTCTTTGTCTTTTGAGAGGACTGAATTTCACCCGTAAGGTACAACTGGAACAACCCAAAATTTCCCCCAAACTGGAAGCGGAAGAGTTAACTGCCTCTTTCCCTTCCCTCCTTTTTCTCTCTTGGCCCTCCCACCCTCCCTCTGGCAAAGCACTCACTCCTCCCGAGCTCTGCTTCCTTCGGGGCTCTCAGACCAAACTCAGCCTTGCTGTTTTGTATGGACATCGGTGGCTATTCTTGAATTTTTCTGCCCTCTAGCTGTGCAATCTCAAATATGCTCTGTCAGGGACACGCCACAATTTTAATGTGCTACTGATGAGGGGAATCACGCTTACAGATCTTACATCTTGCATCCCTTGGGCAGATGCTGAGAGCTGCGCTCTTTCAGGAACGTTTCCGCAGATGTACTCAGGTCCTGTGGACTAAGGGAGGTTTCAGCACATACTGCAGTGCCTCCTGTAATCAGGATCAACACATAACTTTCTACCCTAAAGACCTGAAGGTCACTTAAGGTGCACCACACTGGTGATGAACCAACACCCCTGTTCCTAAACGGGCTGACTTCACTGGAATTGCTCTTAAGGAGTGAGGCAGGAGGGTGCTGAGGGGCACTGGATGCAGGAAAGGAGTTATAAATGTTTGCTCGTGTATTAGTGGAGTATCGTAACACCAATCTTCTCCCTTCCTCCCAGGTAGGCAGCTAATTTGAGATAACAGCTATTCACGATGGTAGAACATGACGATTGGATGCAGTGTGAGCACAGGTCATGGCAATAAACAAAAACGAAATGTTCGTTTAATCAATTTGAAAAGCAGCCTCTGTAAGGCACTGAGAGTCAAGCTACCTCATCCTCACCCTTACCTCAGCCTCCAGCCAGGCCCCCTCACACCTCCTCCAAGAAATAACCCGACAGTGCCATTTCAGAGCCGTCCGCAAGGCGCACGCGGCTCCGAGCGAGAGGGTCCCGGGCCCTGGCACCGGCAGAGGTGCTGACTCACTCCGCAACCTCGGCCACCTCCCTCGTCAGCTGAAAACAGAACTGCACCAGAAGCAGATGCTCCGGGCGAGTTTGGCTGGCCAGGGCGGACGGGCTGGCAGGGGCTTTCAGCAGGGCGAGAGGGACAGGCCGAGAGCCACCTTCCCTGGGCACAGCCTGCCAGGCAGCTCCAGAACTAAAGGACTCCTCTATCGAACATCCTCCCATCCCACCCTTCTCCTAAATTACTTGACAGGAAATTGAAACCAGAAAAAAAACAAAAAGAGGAAGCAAATGGCTGTGACCAAGTTAGCTTTGTCACTGGCCCATGCACTGCTCTGTCCAAAGTGGTTTCAAAACTGTCGTCTTCCCCTTATTTTCCATTTTTCCTGCTTGTTTCCTTTTTTCTTATTTCACTACTTACTTTCACCACTCTAAATCCATCTCCACCCACTCCTTTTCCTGACCACAGCATGATTAACTCCCCCTGGCACACTAGCCCTCGGGTTTTCATCCCAACAAGGCAGCTCTTAACTTCACCCGCCTCTCCGGGCTGCCTTTCGAGGTGATCGGCTCCGCTTCCCACGGAGCAGCCAGCACTGCACCAGCAACAGGGGTCAGTGGGGAAACTGGGCAGCACCAGTAAGCCACAGATTTGGGGATGGGAGGGAGGGGAAGGAAGGGCATGAGACAGAGAGGATGTGCGGCACTATCTACATCCAGTGCCCATGCCATCCAACCTTCATGGAGCAGGAAAGACGAGGCATCGCAGCAGCCCCCGAGTGCTGCTCTCCTGTTGTACACAAGCGTAGGAAACACAGGCTCTACAGGTATCGGGACAACTGTACAGGCACAGCAGGTTTGCATCTGAGCCGGGACAGTCAGCTGGAACCGCTGCTAACAGAGTGCTTTGAGAACAGGTCTTTTATTTGGATGCCTACACAAAGTTTCCTGTGTTTTCTAAATATGGCTCTGTCTTTCTGCATACAGAAAACAAGCCTCATGCAAAAAGGAAAACAAAACAAACCAAACCAAACAAATAATGCAGAGAATCTTACATCTGCGAGACGGGCAGCGCGAGTATCGGTGGTCAGGCAGCAACCTGCACACCTATCGGTCTCACCAGCAGTGATAACAGAACTCCTCAGCAGCTGTTATAAATAACCCAGATCACGAAAGCGCTGAGCGGGAGGCACACGCTGAGCCTTTACTTATAAGGAGGGTTTGAAATAAGCCTCACAAAGCACCCGTGGCTCCCAGGCCGGCCTGCCAAGCCCAGGGACGATTGGAGGGGGGCCAGCGCTCGGGGTCCGGCTGCCGCACGCTCCAAGGAGGCGGCCAAGCTTCGCTCCTCGGGTCCCCGCAGCGCAGCTCCCAGCCGGGACAGCCAACAGGCTCCTCGGCAGCTGATACCAGCTGAATCCAGAAAGGAAGCCAGACGGGGTTAAAGAGGCTGCAGAGATGTCAGAGAATCCCGTCGGCCTGCGGAACGCCAGCTGAAGACCCCTGCTAAGGAACCACAGAGATGAACAATAAAACTAATCTTACCTTTAAAGTTGCCAATGAACAACCCGGGCAGAATCTGCGAGAAAGAAACATAGCATCAAATATAGATATCTTGTGGTAAGACAATTCGACAAAGTTCAATTTGCATACAGGATGGAACATACTACTGCAGCAGACTATTGTCAAACGCAGCCTAGAAGGTGCTGAGAACACTCTGTGCCTCTGTAAGCTTCCCCAGCTCCCTCGCTCCAGGCACACCGTGCCCCGGGACCGCCAGGCCGCAGCCGGGCACCGGGCACCGCGCGGACTCGCTCCCGAGGGAGGCTCTCCTGGGGCAGCAGAAGTGGTTCACAAATAGAGAGCGGGCCTCGAAAGGCAGCCTTCCCCCTGCCCCCCCCGCAGCAGGGTAAGAGTTGCCCTCATTTAACTAATGATGACACTTCACACAGGAGAGATGATTTGCCTAAAGCTGCTCAGCAAGCTGGACAAAGCACTGCCGAGCAGCATCCCTCGAGCCCGCGGAAGCCGAAGCCGCACGAGGCTGGGCTGCAGCTCTGGGGGGGAAATCGCCGCCGACAGCGAGCGGCAGGTTCATGGAGAAAGAGAACCGAGGAAAGCCCTCGCGTTGCCCGTTTCTCTCCCAGATCCACCCCTCGCCCCAGTGCTCCCAGACGCCCGCACTGGGCTGGGCTACAGCACTTTCTTTAACCGGGGAGTTTCAAGGTCAGCCCAAGGACACACACAGAGAAGCAGGTGATGCTGCAGCGCTACCCTCCCGACCTGGGAGCACCAGTAAGGACAGGAACCCCCCAGGCACACCAAAAGCACACTTTCTGGCCAAAAATGTCCTTCTCTACCACCTGAAGTCTCGGGCCCACACCCGCATTCCCTGACGAGGCCAGAAGCCTGGCAGGGAGACACTTGTCTCTGGTGCACGTGGAGCATGCCGCCAACAGAGATGTGTCAGCACCGACTTCCCACAGCCTTAGCAACACCCCAGTGTCACCACAACAGCACAACAGTCTCTGGGGCGCAGCTATTTAAAGGGAAAACTCCACCCTTTCGCTCGGCCCGGCAGCCGCGAAGCTCCGAGAGGCACGAAGGGCTTTTCACCGGGGATTATCGCCCCAGCCTCCCGCCGAGAGGTGACCCAGCCTGCCAGGCGATGGTTGGCAGGCCAGCAGAAGAGCTTCAGACCTGCCTCAGCTCCAGGGCTGCCACCCAACGAAAGCGCCACGCTCGCTGCTCTCGATCCGGCGCGGCTGCGGCTCTTCTCGCGCTGCCCGCAGCCCTGGCCCGTGCCAACGTGCCCCCCGCTCAGCTTTGCTGGGCCACCTCCCGCCCCCCGCCGCGTCCCACCAGTGCTACCCACAGGGCTCCAGTCGTCACCAGCACGGACAGGCCGCTTCTCTGGGACCCCCGCTGCACCCTCAGCCACCCGCAGCTTCAGGGCTGCACACAACACCAGCCGGGCAGGAAAGCGGTTCCTCAGTCCAGTGTAAGGAGGCACCTCTAAGTTTTGCTCAGCTGAGCTCCAACGCCTTTCTCCCCTTTCCTCACCCCTTTGGTTTGCATTTGTACAAATTCAACCTTCATAGAAAGGCAGAAAAAGCAGTAACAGTGAAGCAGTCTCCAATGCCATGGTACCAAGCAGGGAAAAGAGCCCTTCCGACACTCTTCTGCCCCGTGCTGCACGCACAAGCCTCGCGGTTTCATGGACCGATTCGTTATTCTGAGCACACTTGATGACTCCGCTGGAATCGCAGCCCAAAGGCCACCTCCCCAGGCCAGGGACCAGAATGCAGGAGCTGCTCCAGAGAGACGAGTCCCCAAGCGCCGCTGCTCAGGGCCAGATTCTGCAAACAAGAATCACGCTCTCACGAAAACCAGAGTCCAGATATCGAACTAATTTCACCAGCCAGATCACCTCAGCCAGCTCAGCTTCAGCTTAAGAAATTAAAAAACGAACAAAGCCTTTCCGATATTTTTAAATAGCTGTCTGGTATTTCCTGTCTGCAGCACAAATCTCAAATCACACCAGCACTACAGCATTTCAGCCTCCAGGACATTATTTCTGCATCAAACATGTCCTCGAGAGAGAAGATAAAAGCTTAAATTGCAGTCACAGTCATTAAGCTTAGATGTTATGAATTAAAGATACCAAGAAACACTGGAGGGGTTGCAAAAATGAGGCTGCTTAGATCGTTGCTGGAAAAAGAGGAAAAAATCCAGAAGTTTGCATCTGTGCATCGTGAAGCAACGTTACGTGCTAGGTAGGAAATTAGGACACTGTGCAACCAAGGACAGATGTTGCCCCTGTTGTCCTAGTCATTCTAGAAGCAAGAAACATTACTATGGGTGAAAGCTACCTGGAAAGAAGTGAATCTTCCTGCCGTGCTGACTAATACTTCAGCACTAGACTACGGCTGGGAACTTTCAGCTGTGTCATCTCACACTGCCTCCCGCAACTGCAACCCCGGGCCGCACAAAATGAAGGCTGATGGCTGCTAGGGGCGTGTGAGAGAGAAAGGGTGGGAGTCAGAAGAGAAGAAAAATAAGGTGGTTGTTTTTGTGAACTTTTCAACCACTGCTTTATGAATAAAAACAGTAGCCCCTTTATATCATCCGAAACATTGAGAAAATGACCGCGGACTGAACAACAGATGCAGAAGAACGCGCAGCGAAGCGGCAAGGCCAGCAACGCCTGTCTCCGCTCACCCCGTGCCCGAGAACAGCTCATGTTCTCCACCACGCACCAAGGCAGAGCCCTGCACTGGACCACAGCCACTCCACTTGCTCACTCTTCTCACCAGTCCTTCTGAAATTACACCGCTCTGGAAGATGGCTTCAAGGGCTGCTTTGCTGCCGTGCCCCGTACGGACACGTGTACAACAAAGCACCGAACTCCTTGCCTGACACTGCTTCTGGATGGACTAGTGCTGGTGGGTGCTCCAGAGGAGTCTGTTGGGCTTTCTGGAGACAGGAGCAGACGAGCCCACCTTGTCCAGCAGTACAGCTCAGGGAGGGGGATTTGCCGCTGACCCGACCTGGTGCAGCCTCACTGGCTTCCACAGAGCTGGTGGCCTCAGCTCTAACTATCCATGCTGATTTACGTTTCTTGTGAATCAGCTCCTACAACCACCAGGGCTTATCAGCCCTCTCTGTAGAGGCAACGCTCAGCCTCCAGAAGAGTCAGTGTGAACAACGGGCAGTTAGCCATGACAGGACAAACAAGCTGAACCCCAGGAAAAACTCTTCACTAAGCATGTCCTGTTCACAGATAATCAAATCAAAGTGCTGCAATCTCGTGTCATCATCTCAGCTGCCAGACTTCAGCTCCTGGAAAGCATCTTTGTCATTTTTAACCACCATTTTCAACTTGAATTTTGCATACAAGTCCAAGCTGGAAAGCAGGGATACACATCAGGCTACCCAGACCCCATTACTCATCCTGTACTTAAAAAGTGGGGGGGGAAGAAAGAAAAAGTAAAGCACTGGAAATGAACAGTAGCTGAGTCTGCACACGCTCACTAGCCTGGTCTCCTTTAAGCAGAACAAGAAGGGCGTTTACAACCCAACGCTGTCAATTAAATTTGGGAAAAGTCAGGAGGCTTGAGTGCACTTAAGGAAAATAGCTAAGCATGAGGAATTTTAGAGAGAAAACGGGCAAGAGAAGACAATCCCCACTAAAAAGAAGAGTAGCAGGCCTCCACCCCCCGAGCAGCAGCAATGGCCACACAAAGTCAGGTGCGATGGCTACTTGCTATGACACACACCAGTATCAAGTGACAGAAAAACAGGAGGGGACCATGCCACTGGGAGAGGCTCAGCATCCAAGAGCAGCAACAGCAGCTGTAGCAAGCTCTGGGGCTTTTCCTCACCATGCCCATTATGGGCCACCACTAATCCTCTTCCCTTGGCGTCAGTACAAAGAGATTCCTTAAATGAAATAATCCATCATCGGATAAGCTGCTTGTTTTCTCCTGCCGTCCGCATACAGCTCTACCACAGCACACCCACTTCAGCCAGAAAACAAGGCAATTTGTATCGATAGACTACACGGAACCCAACAACCACCCCCTCAGCCCCAGCACTGGCGACCCCCACACCTCCCCCTGCCCCTCCGGCGTTGGCTGACTCACGAGATCAAAAGGAGTAGATGAGCCAGGGGCACACGCTGAAGGTGGCAAGTGCCAGACCTACACACGGGACCCCTACAAAAATAAACCCTGATGGCCAATACCCAACGTGCTTGTAGCCTCCTTAAAGGAGCCAGCTCCTCACCAACTGCTGAATGTTTCATCCTCTTGGGAACAGCCACGTGAAGGGAGAACTACGCTGGTCACAAAAAGCTCTGGCTGGTACCTGTCAGGGCAACATTTAACAGGAGTAAAACGACCAGACTGCCCAGAGTCACAGATTGCCGACTGCTGCCCTCGCGGTACCGCAGCACGATGCAACGCATGGTGCTCAGCTTCAAAGGGTTGAGAATTGTCCTTTGCATTTCTTTCAGATTGCAACTTTAGCATCCCCTATCCTGTCTCTCTAAATGTTTTGGTAATTCCAAACATTCTCAGAAAAACACTACAAACATACTAGAAAGCTAAAAGAAGCCTCTCCAGGTGCGTTTCTTCTTAACTGGCCGCTCCTAGAAGGTAGGTCCAAGGACTGGCCACGTATCACCACACTAACCCTAGATTTTTAATCCATAGAGAGAAGGACCAAGGGAGGCTCTACCTCCTACCCACTAACTCAGGTGGGTTAACCAGCCAGGTCTTTCCCCTGCCTGAAGCATCTATTTTCACATCTATCCAAGGGATGAACAGGCGTCACCTCGCCAGCGGTGTGCCAAGCGCTCTGGGCATTCACCAGTCTGACTTCTAGGGGCAAGACTCTTCGAAGCAGCTGTTTCGAAGCTCTTCTCCTGCGCTTTGTCGGAAGCCACGCTCACAGCAAAGCTACTCCCAAAGTACTCAAAGCAGGATGTTAGACAGAAGAGATGACTCAACTCCTGTTCCTCATAGTAAGCTATATATAAAAGGCAAGTTACCACTACAATTTCAAACCTGGGTGTAAAACAGAGGTGGAGATACAGAGAAAAATCACAGCTGCCCCTCGATCACCACCACCACAGCATGCCAGGGGAATCGACGCTTATAATAAGCCCCCACCCTTGTCAAACAGATCCACCTTCCTCCCCCGCTGCGACCTCCGCAGGGGACAACCGCTTCCCCGTCCCACCAGCACCGGGGCAGACCCCCGAGAGGGGCTCGGGCCAGCCCCCGGGGTGGGCGGGCAAGCGATGGAGAAGCGAAACGATGTGACCCAACGCTCCAGGTTCTTGCCCGGGCAGGGGGGTGCTGGCTCTGCCCCAAGCAGCCCCCCGGGGGCACCCCCATGCAAGGAGGGGACCGGGGAAGAGCCCCGCACGGGAGCTACACGGCGGCCGTTACCGACCGTTGGGGGCTCGCTCGGCCCGGGGAGGGGAAGCCCGGGCGAGCAGCACCGAAACCAGCCCCCGGCCCCGCCTGCCCGCGCTGCGGCGGCGAAGGAGGCGCGCCCGAGGGAGCGGCGCGGCCACGGCCCCTTCCCTCCCTCCCTCCTCCCCGGGGAGGGGAACCCCAAAACTGACGGGAAAAAAAAAAAAAAAAAAAAAAAAGCCTCCCCTGCCCTGGCCTTTGTTCTTGAAGCACTGGGGCAAGACAAAGGAGAGGGGCGGCCGGGGAAGGACCCGCCGACCCCGCGGCCCCGCACCCGCACTCCCGGCCGGGCACCGCGACGAGCGAGCGGCGTTACCTTGTTCATCCCATTCCCCATGGCTCAAGCGGCCCGCCCGCCAGCGCCGGGGGCAGGAGCCTGCTGCCGGGCACCGGTTACCGAGCTCCCGGCGGCGGGGCGGCGTGCATGGGACAGTGCTTGGCCGGGGCGGGACCGGGGGAACCAGCTAATTGGTATTAATTAAAGATGATGGCCGCGGCTGGGGAAGGGTGAGGCGCATCTCCCCCCCCCCCCCCTGACCGGGGCTTTCTCCCGGCTGCCGGAGGCGGGTTTCCGCTCGGCCTCTCCCCCCCCCCGCCCCTCTCCCCGGGAGCAGCGAGCGGCGGGGCCGGGCCACCAGCAACAGCCGCCGCCGCCTCCTTCTGCCACCGCCCACACGTGCTGCCGAAGCCCCGGTGCAGCGGCCGCGGGCCGCCCTGGGCTCTGTAGTCCCCGCCGCCGCCGCCGCCCCGCTCCGCCCGCCCGCCGGGACTACATCTCCCGGCAGCCCCCGCGCCGCCCTCCCGCCGGGCCGGGCCCACCTGCGGCGTCCGCGGCGCCCGGGCCTCGCCCCGCGCCTCGGGGGCTGAGCCAGCGCCGAGGCAGGGTCGCGGTGTTCTCCCGCGGGAGCCGGGAAGGGCAGGCGCTGCCCGCCCACCCCTGCGGTGGCGAGCCCGGCGTGTGGCGGGCGGGCCGCGCTTCGCTGCCTCTGCCCGGTGCCCGGTGCCCGGGCTGCGCGGAGAACGGGGCCGCGGGGAGGGCCCCGGGCCCGGCGCGCTGATGGGGCTCCGGGTCTTGGGCCCCGGGCACGCTCCTCGCTGGGAGCTGCGCGAGGGACGTTCGGAACCTCGCGGAGTTCAGCGCAACCCCGTAAGCACCAGTGCGGGGCACGGGTGACGCGCTGGGAGCAGCTTTGCGGAGAAGGGCCTGGGAGTGCTGGGGGCAGCACGCTCACCATGGCCCAGCGATGTGCCCTCCTGGCCTAGAAGGCCAAACGTCTTGGTGCACTAAGAAGAATGTAGCCAACAGGGCAAAGGATTTTCTCCTCCCCCTCTATTCTGCCCCAGTGGGGCCCCCTCTGCAGTATTGTGTCCAGTGCTGAGCCCCCAGTTCAAGAGAGACAAGGAAATAGTGGAGAGAGTCCAGGGAAGGCTCCAAAGATGAGACCTGGGGCTACTCAGCTGGAGAAGAGAAGATTGAGAGGGGCTCTGATCAATGCTGATCAACAGCTAAAGGGCCCCTGGGGGAAAAGAGGATGGGGCCAGACTCTTGTCACTGGTGCCCAGTGACAGGACAAGAGGCAACAGGCACCAATGGGAACCCAGGAGGTTCCACCTGAGAAAGAGGAAAAACTTGTTTGCTGTGAGGGTGTCAGAACCTGGCCCAGGCTGCCCAGAGAGGTTGTGGAGTGACCCAACACCAAACTCACTGGGAGAATGAGCCCCATAAATCTGCCTCCCTGAGGCTCCATGGAGTTTGGGGCTTGTATCGTGTCATCACCAGTCTCAAAACCTTCACTGCGGTCTCTGTAAGGCAAGGAAGGAGAGTCACCCTCCTAATGTGCTGCCCTGCTCTCTTCCCTTCCCCTCAGTGCTGCGGAGAAGCAAAGCAGGGAGCTCCAGCACAGATGCTGGCTTTAATATTTCCTTGGCAAAGCTCTCCAGAATCCAATTTACCTCTTTCTCATGCCGTGCAAAATATGACCAAAGTCCAAATGGGATGAATCAGGGCTTGCCACAATAACAACTAAACACACCGTGTCCCCAGAGTGAGAGAATTCCTTGTCAGAAACCCTGTCCAGCAGTTGCTTTTTGTGAGATGGAAGGCTAAACAATAAATAACATCCCGGATACTGCGGGGATCTGCCTTGTGCTAAGAGGTCCGCGATAACTGGCAGGCCTTGTGGTCAACAGGCTGCCAGTCTGGGCTCCTCAATTCCCTTCCCCATAACTCAGTTTCTCCAGCTGTAAAATGCAGAGAACAACATTTCCGACAGGCAACCCCTGTGTGAAATTGTTCTGTTCCACCAGGCCGCACGGATGGGATATGAGTATCTTCATTGACCTTTTTGTGAATGGGAAGTGTCATTCTCTGTTTTATTTTCAAGTTTCGTGTTGTAGTTGTTTAATAAACTACCATATCAGGATCTGTAGGGGCAGGTCTTCAGCAAGCCCAAATCATCATGAAGTGTTTATTTGTTGTCACTTCTCAAGACCTTATTCCTCGTGCTTAGTATCAGCACCGGTTTCAGCCCTTTGAAAGCCTGTTTTAAAGCCCAAGTTATCCCGAGATGATTGGACTGAGTAAATGTACTCAGGAAATAAGAGCGAAAAGCTCTGGCTGAAATCTCATTAGCTGTCAGCATCCCTGAAAAGAGATCGCTTTAGCATGGCCTGTAATCCTACAAATCCAGGGATTTCTCTACTTCTTTGTGATATGGGGATGATAAATCCAGTAATCCCCACTTCTTCACTTTGCCCGCGAATGTATCTGGCAATGCTGAGCCTGCAGCAGCAGTGATCGATGCTAGGCAATCGCCCACCACCTACCTACCAACCAAACTAATACTGAAACTGAACCTTCTTCAAAATTAGACAAAACTTCTGCTTTGACAGTACGTTGAGCTTACTGTGTCAAAAATAAATAAACACTCTCTGCTTCTTACCTGCTGATCACACTTTCTGTAAACCCCGAGCCCAGAGATAAGACCCACATCAGCAATCCAGGATCTGTCAGGAACTGATAAGACCTGGGCTGGGTTCCCCTGAAGCGACACCACAGCCGAGTTCTCAGAGGTGGCAAGAAGGGAGATAAAAAGAATGATTGGTCAGAAATTGCCGGTGGAATGGTTTTCCTCTGAAATAGAGTGATTTGACAGAAAGGAACTGTTTGTTTTACCAGAAATAAACAGTAAAACCTTCACACTCAGAAACAGTGCTGGGCTTGTTTTCTAGCTGTGCTGAGAAAGAGGTGAGTGGAAGGGAAGGAGCTTGGAGGACTCTTTCTTTTCATGTTTCTACTTGGCAATAAACATTGCTCAAGCACTTCCAAGCCTGTTTCCTGGGTAGAGGAGATAGCCCCCTAATTTACTGCCGTGTGTCAACAGAGCAGAACTCATTCACTGTTAGAGAAACTCGCTGTCTCAAGGCCAGATTTGGCTTGTATTACATCACAGTGAATCTGCAGTCACGGCGTGAAGATCAGCACTGTGGCAACAAGTTTTGAGCCCTGAAACCGAGGGAGTTACCACTGTGCTTTATTTACTTCAGCAAAAAGCAGCTTTTGAGAAGTTGTTCTCAACAGGCAGAGTAGCGTGAAGACCATCATCTCCTTCAGGCTCATTCTCCTCTCACTCCCTTCCACTTACAGATGATATCAGCCGAACAGGGAGCGCACCAGGGTGAAAGGGCTGAGACAGCAGATGAGGCCAAAGTGGCACAAAGGAAGAAGGCAGGTCTAGAAAAAAAAAAAGAAAAAAGGAAGTGACAATTCAGAGAGGAGGAACCACCAGAGACCAGCTGAGAAAAGCACACGGGATCATGGAGATGTAGGTTAGCTGCCATGGCAACCGTCTGCCAAATTACTGCACTTCCCTGGCTCCAAACCTGCCAGCAGCTACCTGTGTTCGCGTGGACTCCAGGCTTTAAAAAGATAGAAATCCACCTTAAAACTCATCATGGGTAATTGCAAATGAAGTGCAGATACTGGCGTTGCTGCAGGGTGCTTGGTTTAGGCATCTAGGAAACAGAGAGAGAAAAAATGACAGGCCTTGAAAATGAAAAAATACATCATTTCCCTAATATTTGTAGCAGTCGGTTCTAATTTAAATTGCTTTGACTCGTACATATTCACCAGGTCAACCTGACACCTTTACCTCCAGTGCGTTTATAGGAAGAAAACTGGTCCGAGCAGCAGCTCTGTATATTTTTCACTGCCATAAGACATTTTCTTTAATCCAGGATTCTTTGCAGATGGGGTAAAAAACTTGATCCCTAAGAAGAGAGCCGAAGCTCTCACAAAGCATGCTGCAAGGCACGTGTGTGTTATTAGGTACTAAGAATAGCCCATTGCTGAGTGAGAGTGAAAATCTCCAACTGCGTTCCCTTGATAAGCCTGCTCTGTATTTGGTTCTCTGGGCACACCTCAAAGTGTCCTCCAATGGAAAAATAATGTCACAATAACCTAACCTCTGCTGCCTGTTCATATGCGCGTGGTCCCCGGGGAACACAGCCTTCACAACCCCTCTGCAGGAAGCCAACAGACCGTAACATCCATGGACTTCTCTTACGTGGTCCATGAAAACTCTCCGGAGTCACTTCTGAAGTTCCCATTGAAACCTGGTGAGCATCACTGAGGTGTTCAGCCCTCAGCTGAGAGCCGTGTGGAGGCTGTGACCCACTGAAGCCAGCAGGAATCTTTGAGTGGGCTGCAGAAGCAGTTGTGGTCAGTGCTGGGAGGTAGACCTCCGTCCTGCCACCACCACGGGAGGCTGGCTGTAGGAGGCTGCGCTGTTCAGGCATCACAGGCTGCCTGCAGCCCAGATGCAGGGCAGAGATCTTTATTTTGATGACATTTTCCTGCGAGTTTCTGCTTAAGGGGATATGTCTTAAAGATGTCCTGTGTTCAGAAGATTGAAACCAGCTAAAGCTATGGTTATTTATTCCACATTTTGCTTGCTTAGCCAAAACCTAAGATAGTAGTCCTTAAATACTGCTTATGAAAAACACAACACAAATATTTCCCCAACATATTCACTACATTCTCCAAGACCGTCCAGTTGCTCTTGAGTCCCTTGTGCTGTTGCTTGTACTGGTGGCTCACCCTTGATACAACAATCCCATCATCCAGAGTTAATTATTTGATTTCCCCTTGCAGAGTTTTCACTTGTTTTGGTTATTTTGGCCTGTTGCAGTTATCTACCTGACTGAGGCAAGATTCCCCCCAAAGTTGCTTCCTTCCTGGCTCCCTAGAAAGCCTGGCAGCATGTCCGCACCACCCCTGGGATTCTGCATGTCCAGGACACTGCCGTGGGCTGCCTGCGAGTTGTCCGTGAAGGGGAGAGGAGTGGGAAGCAGAGCACAGAGCTGGCTGACAGCTGCGAACCCCCCTCCTTGGGCACACGAGTGTGAAGCACTGGGATGTTCTGGAGTCGAGCAGCAGACTCAGTGCCCCTCGCCTGCCTGCCGCCAGGTAGAACAGAAACCATGCTTTCTAAGGCCACGTGAGCCACCCCGGCTCGGTGCGACTGCAGCTGCTCCCAGCAGCCCTTCAGTACCTGCGGGGATGTGAATCATGCCAAGCTCAGGAAGCAGTAACAATATCAGGACTCCAAATTCTGCCCTCTGCCTCTCTATCAGTTGTCCCCTCACTTCTGCAAATCCCCGCTCTCCCAACACCACCTCCTGCTGAGCACCGTGGCCACCGAGCAGCGTTACCAGCTGCTGACAAGCTACTCTGCTGGCGTGGCCCAGCTAAGCACAGCTTAACATCTGCTGTTGGTACGGGAGCCAGCACTCCGCGGCACGCGGTGTAAATTCAGGGGCATTATGCTACAGGCGTTTTCAGATGGTCTAATACCCGTATGTCCTGTCCAGCACAACAGGCACAGTCATCAGTAAATTATGCCACAGAAGATAGGAATTACTAGTCTGGGATGGGTCCCATTTGCTTTCAGGTTGATCTTTTCAACCAGTGTCTTTTTCCAAGGGAAAAAGAACTGGAACTGCTGGTCCTGTCCTTCCTTGCATACACGCTGTTCGCTAAGCTGATGTCTGTCTGTCTGTCTGTCTGTCTGCACCTATGGGGCACCTTGCAGTTGCAGGACACAGTGCTCACACCAGTCTCTGAGCACTTCAGATTCTTCTGTGGTGTTTCATTATAGTATTTTGGCATCTCGGTCAACCCCTGTGCACCAGCAATGCCCAGCAAGCTTCTAATGTGTCAGGGGTTAATTCTGGGTCTCCTTGTGGTCTCTTCTGAGTTTGTTTGTTTGTTTGTTTTGCTCCTTTGGTCCTTTGTCTGGGACTTGATGACACCCACAGTTGAGACACTGGTTCTCAGGTTGTGTATTTCTTTCCAGTTTCACTTTCCTTTGTGACTCCAGGTTAGATCTACTCTCTCAAACAGTTCATTTTACATAAGGATATAAAAGCAGCTGCCCGAGGTCACAGCAAAGATCTGTATAGCTCTACATCTTCTCTCAACATTGCCAAGAAGTGGACACCTATGAGAAACAGGGTGAGTACAGAGGGTTCCTTCCTCTTTTTTATCTTCCAGTTTCTGGCAACCAGCAGGTCAGTTTTGTGAGCCAAGGGCACACCCAGTCCCTGGGCTGAATGTTAAACTGGTGGGTCTACAGTTAAATGTACAGGGTCTCCAAGATCTCTTTCTTGCGTGACAGCTGCTCATTCAGAACTCTCTGCATTTATTATGGCTGTATTTTTCCCAAATGTTTTGTATTTACCAGCACTGTCTTTGCCATTTTATTACTCAGCCAGTTGCTGATGTGAGGTCCCTGGGCTACTTTCTCAGTCAGCTTTTGTTTTTAACTGCTGGAAACAGCTCTGTACCATTAGCCACCTTGGCTGTCCACTCATGAGTGGGTTGGACAAGGCAGGACCTGGCACGGTATCCTTCCCCTGCCTTTTGCAACTTCCTGTAATTGTGAAAAATGATCAGTAGCTCCCACCTTCGCTTTTCTTCCTCTAACCACTTACTGGTCCACAGAAGGACCTTCCTTCAAGCTAAGGCTTTTTAATGAGCCTTTGGGGGGCTGGGGAAAACACCATTATACAAATGCTGGAGGAAATTCAAGGGGGAGAAGGGTGGGGAGCAAGGAGATGTATTTGCCTCTGAGACTAGAGAGTTTTTAGTCTTCCTTATGTCTCAGGAAGGGCTTAGGTCTACGTCTTCCCCTTAACTGGAGAGAGCTGTGTAGTCTGCCAGAGCACTACCTGTGAGAAAGCAGAGTATTTCCATGGAAATCCATCAGGCAGTGCTGATGACACAGCCCGGACATTCTGCTTCTCAGCAGACTTAAAAGGTTTGTTTCATTAACTCACATCTCGGAACCTCCTTCTGTAAGCAAAAACACATTTGTCTCTTCATTGTGAACAACTGTACTTAGTTCAGAAAGAGACAGACCCACCTGGAGGGAACACAAGGGTCAAGTTCTAGGTAGGTTTGGGTGGGCTTAATGCAAATCTACACTCAAGTCCCCTAAGGCACGCAGTCAGGGTTTGTATTTTCACTGCCTGACAGGAGCAGCTTCTACTGGCAGTGAAGTCAGCGAAGCTTTGTCATCAATTTCAGGGGGAACAGGAACACCCTTTGTTGTAAAAGATTCACTTGACATAATCCTTTTGTAAATAAAGAAATAAAGCATTTCAGGAAATTTCGCTGTGTGTTTTTCATTTGGTTATTATTTCACCTGCTTTGATGGTTACTTTAATGTTGTCTGGCAGAAAATGAAACTCATTTTATACTCTTAATATCCGAACAGAGCTGTAACACACGTAGATGGGCTCGAATTTAGGAGTGGTGCCAACACTGAGTAATTTTAATATATTATATAGTTGATAATATCTGACCAAATATTCTAGAATAAGTCACTATAGAAATGAAGGTAGGTTTCCTGTGTGGCTTACAATATCATACTAAAATACAAAAGAAACCTGACTGGGTTTCAGTTATGAAATAATAGATACCGAGCCATTTTCAGATTTGCTCCCTATTGCCAAAGTGTCTTAAGCAGGTGTGTTTCGCAAAGTTTGTGAAACAAAAGCTCAGCTGAAAGCAAATCAACACTGGGAAGCAAAACCAGTGCTGAGTGATAGTGCTTAAAAACTGAGAAACAAGAGTGGTTTTAAACAGCAACTGAAAAGATGCTTTGATGTTTTTTAAAGCTCTACCTTACCCTCTAAAAACACGTTACAGTTTTCTGCAGCTATGGACGAGACATTCATCAGCACTGCTTCTGGAGTCTGGATGGTACCCACCAAACAGTAACTTTTTTTTCTTGTAACGCGAGCACATCAGCAGTTGTTGAAGATTAAAAATACCTCCATGCTAAAAACCCTTTTTTTCCCCCCCCAGAGCATTATCTTGGGTATACAAATGGGGAAAATGGCACTGAACCTAAGAGCCTCAGTATCTCCCCGTGACAGCAATTGTCCCGTCCGTCTGCAGGAACGGGCAGACCCCCTTGCCACGACTTGCAAGGGTAGGCCAAAGGTTGTCTGCTGAATTGAGTGATACCTGTCATCAATACCTTACCTCGCCACGGGCTGAGAAAGGACCCTCCCTTGTGCTGTGAGCTGACCCTCCATCACCATGCAGGGTGAGGAGCCTCCCTCTGGAACATGGCAAGGCTCAGCAGTTGCCCAGGCAGCAGCATTTGGGTCGCAGGCTGCGAGAGGAGGCACCTGAGGAGAAATTAAGAAAATCTTAAGAATTCTGGCTGATTTTACACAAGTCCCTAAAAGCCTTGAATTTATTTGAATGCACTGAAGGCAAATCACTTCATGGCTTGAAGGGCACAGAAGCCTTTTGACAGCAGGGCTTGTATTGTGTAGCTCTCTGCCATGACTCAGGGAGATAAGACGTGAACAATGGAGAGTTAATAACATGAATCATTTTCCATGCAAATTGGAAGCACTGCAGAACAATAGGATGGCTGTGGCGTAATGGCACCAGGTTGTCTGCAGGGCTGAGCATAAAATAGCATGGTAGGAAAGAAATGACAAAGAAAAGCTACTACATAAAACTGCTTTCAGAAATGAGCTGGGACAGCTGGACCAGGAGATCCCTTTTCCTGGAAGTGTTTACAGAGATTCTGTGCCCAGAAAACATGTCTGAAAAGCCAGGGCTTAAAAACTACCACAGATTTTCCACACCTGAAGAACTTCATAAGCCTAACACGTGAACCTGAACATCTTCACCAGATTCACCTTCATTCCACACCTTGGGGCCACCAGGATGCTGACAGATGGATTTGTGAAAGGCCAGCATCTATATTAATCAGATATGTCAGCCCCTTAAAGACACGACACAGAGAAGCAACATCCAGAGATGTCTTTTCTGGAAGAAGAGCCTTCAGTAGGGAGGAGAAGGGCTAGTGGAAGTTGTAGGTATTGGGATGCACATCCCCCAGGGAGGTAATTGCTGCTGTGACTTTCCAAAGACGTATTTCTGTAACTCACAGCTGAGCTAAAAGTTGAACCACCGGTCCCAAGGAGCTCAACGGAAAAAAAGTTCAGACAGCAAACAAAGAGAGCAGCTGTTCCACTGGCCCTTGTGTCCTCTCCTTGCTGAAGCCACCTCCACTTACACATACCTGACACCCATAGGGGTGATCGTCCAGAAGAAAAGTATTTCCAGCATTTGAGGTTCTGGTGGACAACCTACGCAACCTGCAGCCCGTGCTCTCTGAGACACACAGACCTCTTTGGGTTTAGTCACTCAGACAGCGGGGATTATTTTAGAACACGAGTGACAGCAAATAATGTTCTGCAGTTCTTCAGGAAAGAGAACAAGGCAAAGCACCGACTCCTGAGGAACAGGAGCTGGGACACCCTGTCTGTGCTGCACAGCCAGTGCCTCTCTGCCTGGGAAGAAAGCTGAGAGAGACCTCTCGTGTAAGGGGAGGAAAGGGGGAGGAAAGGGGGAGGAAAGGGGGAGGAAAGGGGGAGGAAAGGGGGAGGATTCCCTCAGAATAACACTGCTGTATGTCGATGTTTGGGAAGTCACACTGCTGCTGTCTCTGTGAGCCTTTCTGTGGTTACACAGGGGATCTCAGTCTCCACACTGTTAGTCTGGCACCTTCAGTGCATTCTTGATTCTCTGCTGAAGACTTTGATGCTAAATTGTAAAATCAAGCAGCTGGTTTCCTCTGCCCATGCGGCAAAGCCAGAATGAGGAAGAACACAGAAATTTGTTTCCTTTGTTCTGTTGCAGTGATGAATCATTACTCGATCCAACAGCCAAAGCACAGGTTTTCTGCACACGTGGCAGCGAGGCTACGCTGCTTCTGCAGCACGGATTTATCCGACTCCCCTTTTATCCTTCCCCATAATCTCTGTCCCTCATTCACCTCACCGTTCCTCCCAGTCCCCTTTGTGCTCTCAAACCACAGCTCCGAGCCTTACTATCCTTCCTTCTCTAGAGACCAAACAGCAGAAGAATAAAGCACAAAGGGTAAATGGCCATGCACACGCTAGTTACAACTGACTGGTTGCTTCCCCTTCACAAGAGACATAAAAGAACCTCCAAACAGAAGAGCCACTGTTGAAGACATTCTGCCTAAATTAAATCCTTCTTTTTCATCCTGTCTCCCATTCCCCAGAATATTTTAAACATAAGGAAAGGTATCTGACCATGCAGGTGAATATTTCAGACAGATGGGGACATAAACCTGGTTAGAAGTATGGGAAGGCCAGCTATTGAAAGAGATGACATCTGCAAAATCACGTACAAATTAGCTGTCTAACTACAATGTAGATAAAACTGAAGGTCTCCCATCCCTGAGCTCACAGGAGTGATTTAGAAAAGGCTCGACTCTTTCTGTGCCATACTTCAAGGGGTTACACAGAACTGCTTTTGACCTGCCTGTCCTGAAACCTCATTCACTGACAACTTCTGGCACTTCATCCTAATGCTGAAATCATCCTTTTAAAATTAAATGACGGTACCATTCTGCAGCATCCATCATGGTCCTCTAGAGTTTCACGCCTGGTCACAGGGAGGGTGGTTAAGCACCCAAACAGGTGCCCAGAGGCTGTGTGCAACCAAAACCCCACTGGACAAGGCCTGAGCAACCTGATCTGTCTGGGACATGTGCCCTGTTTTGAGGGGGAGCTTGGTCTGAGTCACCTCCAGAGATCCCTTCCAACCTCAGTGAGTCTCGGACTCGATTTCTTCTATCACTTACTGTTAAGGGATCTCACAGAACAACACAGCAATTGCACCTCTCCCTGCCCACCTTAGCCTTTCACCGTTCTTTTCCCTGGACCTTTCCTCTGCCATCCTAACGAATACCCTGTTTTCTCATGGTGTGTAGCCATCATAGACTCACAGACTGTTTTGGATGGGAAGGGACCTTTCAATGCCACCCAGTGCCACCCCCCTGCAGGGAGCAGGGCCATCTGCAGCTAGAGCAGGGTGCTCAGAGCCCCGGGCAACCTCCCCTGCAATGGTGCCAGGGATGGGGCATCAGCTTTAAAGACAACACAGACAGAACTTTACTCCTTTCTCCCAGAAACCTCCACAATCCCAGTCATCAAAACAATAGAAGCATCCTCAGCTGAGTCCCACTGTTATGTGCCATCTTGTATATATCCAGCTCTGTAAACCTACTTATTCAAGCTGCATCTAAACATTGACCTTTTTTTGTACATCAGATCTCTTATCCCTTCCTTTCAGTCAGGGATCTAAGATGGGGATCCAGAGATCTGAGATTTTTATCTGATGTTATATCTACTTCTATACATCATTTTGTGTGTTTTTTCCTCTGCAGTCTTTGATGACTCACTTAAGATATTCCAGAGTATCACAGACTTTCTCCTAGAGTATCTCCTGAGTTCATCTCCTCAGCTAATTAAAAAAGAATAATTTCTGTAGGCTAAAAATGAAGATTAATTCCTTGATCTTAGCTCTCCTTCCAGTTCTCATTTCCCATCTTTATTATTGGATGACAGGAGGGATGGCAGCAAAGATACTGCGTTTGAGATTCAGAAAACTTGGGATTATTGTGCTGATCTGAAGACCTTTGCAGCCAGGAATATGTTTTATTAGATCCACTGATCTAAGATCATCCACTCTTTGGAATGACTGTAAGATTTTTAAGCAGAACTGAAGAAAAACACCAACAGCTTTTACTGCCTCACCCTTTAAAGGGCAGAAACACATCTTTATGCTGCAGCCTTGCAGAAGGGATTCCTGCTTCCTAAGAGAACCCACGTGATCAACTTATATCATTTCAGCTTGGTCCTGTAAGCCAGGCAAGGAAATGCAGCTGAAACTAAAACCTTCCATACAGTTTCTGTTTTCTGTGCATATTTTTGAATATCAGGTGACATATGTGGGTGGGGGAACTTCAAGATTAGCCTTAATCAAATCTCAGCTTTTGCTGGAACTTCCCAAAGCCTTTCTCACCCTTTGCTCCCGAGAGAAACATTTTGCTACTCTTGGGTGTATTCCAACTAGAACTTAAAATCTTTGGTTTTGGTTTGTTGTCTTGCTGTGTTCCAAGTAGTTCCAAGTTTCATTTCATCATTCAGATCTATCCCTTTAGTCCTCCATCCTGAAGTTAGCTCTAAAATGCTACCTCTGTATGTGAGATAACCACATTCTAACAAATCTTCTGGTGATTTCCAGAAGACTTTTAGTCTGAATAAGGAAGAAAATGTTCATCTCCTACTACAGGCCATGGAAACAAAATTTACAGGACTGAAGCAGACTGAAGCCACAGGGACAGCAGCTTCTTGATACCATTTTAGAAAGAAAAGATGAAAGAGAACTTCAGTGAGTTTCTGTATTGAAAGGTCACTCATTGCAGCAATGATCAGAAGAAGAACTTTCTCATTTGAGAGAGTGGGTCCACAAAGTGAGAGCTGGAGACAAAGCCAGATAATCCAGAATCAAGTGAACACTTTCAACCATCTTTCTCAGAAAACCAAAAATCATAAAAGGAGAAGGAAAATGTAAACTTGGAGCTAGAATTTATGATTAGAAAGAAGATACTTGTGGGAAGAGGTTGATTTCACTCAAAAAAAGCCCAAGTGGGGGCAAAAGTTTTGGGTCCTTCCAGCTATCTATTGTCTAATATTGTCTCCTTTCTGGTTGAGAACTTGAGGGACATCACAGAATACGTGTTAAATCCTACCAGAAGCCATCCGTTTCTTTCAAGCAATAACTGATTGGTCACGCTGTGCTTTTCCTCCTCGTTGTAGCCTGCTCTCAGTTGCTTATGCCTTTTCTCCAGCTTTCTCCTCCTTCTCACCTCAGGAGTAAAGGTTTTAATCTGCTCTCCTCATTTACCATCTCTTGCCATCACGATCCTTCCCTGCTCCAGCTTCTGGTCTATTTTGCATCTCCTTGCATCACGCCCTGTCCCTTTTTTCCTAACCTTTTCCCTGTTTGTGTTTCTCCTTCCAACACAAATAAACTTGATTATATTGTCTCCCCAAGTCTCTACTTCTACGGTGTTTTTCCCTCTCATTTTTGTTGGCATATGATTCCTTAGGGAGCAGGTAAACATAATTTTTATTAATAAGGCAAAATATCTAAAATTATGGCAAATATTTACATATGAGAAATTGATACAGATACAAGCAGCAAGTCTGTCTCTTCCAAACCAGTGCAATGTTGCCATAGCTCTTCCTGGCTTTGCTCTGCCGGTTGCTCTCGGCACAACCACACAATGGCATTTCTGAAAGTCTGACACTCGCTGGCTTCAGGGTCTCCCCACTCTCCTGATTCTCCTCTGCCCTCTGTAAGAGCTGACAAAGCTGTGTGGAGGCATCTTCATTCCACTCCAACACTGCAGAGGGCACAGAGTGGGAGATCTCCTCCCAGACAACTTTGTGTGCATCCAGCTGCCAAGTTTTGAGACCTACACCTCTGTATTTTCCTCCACCCCACCTACGCACACCTTCTCATTTCGCTTTGAAACCCTTTATTGTGACTCCTAAAAAATCCTGCTACAGTGAGACCAAGTTCCCTCTTCCTTACCAGACTCTGTTCCTTGGTTAGTCTTTTGAGTTACTCTTAGATTACAAGCTCTGAGCAGACAGAGCCACCTTGATCGCAACGGGGTTTGCGGTACCCGAGTAAAAATCCTAATTGTAATAGAAATATACGCAAATTAATAAATGAATAAATAATGTGTTGTCCTTCAATAAAAGCTACAGTATTCCTGGACACTATGACACTTCTGGAAGTTCCACATTCCCCAAATAAAATCTGCTTCTGCAGTATCCTGGCTGAGGTTTGTCAACGCCTGCCTGATCCAGCTGCCTGGGTACCAAACGGCACAGTTAAATTGCACTTCTTTTCCAGATTAGATGCATCAGTAGCTCCCTTCTTCCGCCGCAGTCAAGTAAAAAGAGTATACAGTAAAGAACCTACGCCGGGGGCAAGGGGCTGCACAAAGCCGACGGCAGCCAGTTTTACTCTCATTTCCAGGCACAACACCCACTGCACCATGTGTACTTTCAGCCTGCACACCCTGGGAAATCGATACGCAATAAATAAACAAATTCAGTACAAATGAAGTGCTCTGGTGAGCTCCCTAACCCCTACACCCGAGAGGATTTTGGTAAAATACCTTTGTATAAAGCAGCATCCAGAGCAGTGCAGGGACGGGTGTCCAGGGGCCGCTACCGGGACGTGAGCGAGTGCCGGGGAGGTGACTGTGCTGCTGCCTGACACCAGAAAAGGGCTTTCTACACATAGAGATTTAGATATTTCACCAGTGCAGATTCTTGGTCTATATATAAAAATTTTACAACAGCATCACTGGAAAGAACAGCTACAGGGGAACATCCTCAAGCTGCTGGAAAATAGAAAAGTGAATTGTCAACCAAAGAACATCTATAAATGCATCATATAGCTGCTTACTATAGAGACATGGCTACAAAAATTTAGGACAAGGTGGCAGAGATAGAAATAGCTTCAGGAATACAAATTCTACATATTATACAAACTTCTTAAGAAGCAGAAGTAAGCCTGACTTTGGGATTTTTTTTCTGATTGATATTTTTATCAGCACTTGAATATTTCTTAATACATCTTCTGCTGTCACCTATCTTACAGGTTTCATAAGATGGGAAGACCCCAGCACTGTACTCTCCCAGTCCTTTGTCCGTAGCAGGATCAAACCACTAACACCTCCACTGTCAATCAGCTGGCAAATTATCTTCTGGTCTAAAGATGCTGTGAAAGAAACAGAAAAACTTCCATTGGTTTGGATAGGTCCAAACCTGAGGTTCACAAAGACTCCTTTTTCTGAGTTGTTCTCACAGAACAATCTACTTAAACAGAGGCAAATGTATATGTCAATCTTCATCCTAAACACGGTGTAGGATGATGTCCACAGTTAACTGTCCTCGTGACACCTCAGATCAATGGTCTAACGCCAGTGACCAAAATAGGACCTGAAAATAAATATGGAAATGGGTTCAACTTCCAGGTATATCCACAAGCCGCTGAGCTACGCAGCCTGCTTCCCAGAAGAATTTCTACATCCCAATTTTGATTTATGGGTTTTAATTCTGCAAACACCAGAGGCCTCCTCTGTTCTTTCATCTGGCTAAACCTTCACAGTTTCACCCAGCTCTGACCCAGTGCTTTACTGGGAAAACATTCCCACAACTTGCTCCCACCAGCTTCCCAAACTTGCCGTTTCCAGGGAGTGGGACGCAGGTGGCCAGCTTGTTTCACCCTGGAACAACTAGTAGGCTTAGCTCTCGAGGGCACAGGTCTTCCAAGGCCAGTTACATCTACTGATGTGCACTGAAGATTGGCTATGCTGATGCCTTTGTTTCTCTGAAGCAATTTCTAGGTCCTTTGCCCCCCTCTCTCCTCTCGTCCCGCTGCCTGGGACTGCCCCGGCTGCGGCTGAATGTGGATTTCCCCCTGAAGGGGGAAGTTCCCCAGAGCAGATGGGACTCAGAGAGACGAACGCAAGCCTCCAGTTGTGCTGAGCACTGCAAAGATTCCCCAAGGGACTAACAGAGGGACAATTACTTTCTTCCCTTGAACCACCTCCTCTCTGAATCCTGTGCTCACACTACAGGAAAAGAAAACAAGAAAACAAAACCAAAAAGCACACACTGAAAAATATGTACGAGATTCATGATAGCCTAGCAGAGGATGCTGAGCCAGAGGTGGAAGCAGGGACGAAGAGCATCACGCATGCAGACAGGACATCTCTTCCCAATACTGGTTTTGGGAAAATGACCTAGGCTCCTGGGAGCTTGACCGGTGCCTTTCAGTCTCTTCTCACCCTGATTACAGCACAGGAATCCAGTCCTGCTCCCAGCAGAGGCAACAGGAGTTTGGCCTCCAACGGCCCATGAAAACTGAGATCCGTTCTGTACTAGACATTGTCCTACCCCCACCGAGCCGTGGCTGAGGGCAGGAGATAATCTCTTCCTTTGATCTTATTTGTCCTCTAATATCTACTGCTTCAAAACTTCCCCTTTCATTCCACTCTGTACTACGTTCTGCCTTCACAATTCACAAACTTTCTATTCTCCATGTTCTTCTTTCATTTTGGTTTAATGATTCACCCTCATCTTCTTGAGGGTCAAGAACATCTTCACATGACCTGGCGTGTGAAACGTGGGGGCCTTTACAGGAAACTGGAAGCATTTCTGTAAACATTCCTATCAAGAAAGGAGCTTTGTAAATCAGAATTTGGGTGGGTTTTTTTTTTTTTTCAGATAAAATAGTTTCACAGAGTGTCTTCAGTGGTTTCCCTTTGCAGAAAGAAAGAAACTAAAAATACTCTTTATTATCTCATAATGGTAAGAGCTGAAGGGTTGCAGAACAATCTGCTTCTTGCGTCCGACACTGACATCGTTCGTTCACACGGAGGCAGTGCAACCAACCGCCCTTGCACCGCGGCTGTGAAGGGCAAATCTTGCAGCTGCAGTTTGGTGGGTGATGCAGCATGAATTCCCACCCCACCCTTCCAGCCCTGCCTTCTCTCTCCAGTCAGTGACAAAACGAAGACTCGGGCAAGCACTGAAGTCCGTATCTGGACTGGTAACTGAATCAGATCCCGAAGCTTCGCACTTGACATCCCACTTCCTTGTCTCTGTGCTGCATCTTGAGATAAAAATCTTCTACGAGATCCTTATGCCACAGATGCTAACTCAGCTAAGTTATTACTTTCTCCCCCTATTTTAAGAAGGCAGGAGTGAGAAAAAGCCATAGAGAAAAAAAAAAATCTGTATTAATAGTTTCCTGTGGGTGTGTGTCAATTTATCTTCTCAGTCCAAACCAGGGACTGACTTTTATGTGAAGAATATGAAAATGGAAGAGATTAAAAATTGAGAAGACTGCAAATCTCAACTCTAATACTCTTTTCTTTTTGCATGCAGAGATGGTTAATAGTAGCTTCATTGCAAAAGGAAAAAAAAAAACTTTAATCCATGATGTAATCAAAAATCATCGGAGAAGAAAAAGCTGTTTGGAGTAAAATAGAGTTATTATTTTATACTAAGAAACTTTTTATTAAAAAAAAACAACCCGACAATAAAGCAGTAAGATTCATTTCAGTTTGAGACTGGACATGACTTCACTCACACCAGTGTTTCCCGGAGAAACGTGGATCCAGACCTAATCTTACACAGATACTGCACTCCCCTCCCATCCTTTCACCAGGCACAGTGTGTTGCTTCTCCGGGATACAAGCAAGCGAAGAGAGTCGGGTGCTATTTTTACCACTTGAACAAAACTGCAAAAATAGGGACAAGTTTAGTCAAAAGCCAAAAAAGCAATGAAGCCAAAGGGCAATGGAGCCAACAGAAGAAAGAGCCCCCAGCGTGGCCACGCTGGAGCTGTCAGCTGGGCTGCACCCACATCCACTGCAGGGGAAATCTCCACAGGGCTGCGCCGGGCGAGGAAAAGGGATCCCCCTGCATTTCTGCTCCAGCTTTGCTCCACTCTGAAAACTTTCCGGAGTGAGAATAGTGAGAAGAAACAGAAAGCTGGCTTAGCTCCTGAAAGTGCCAGATTGGCCCTGGAGAGAAAGCTTGTCATGGGCTGCAAGCCACAGAGAACGACTTTCCAGGAAGGGAAAGTCCCAGAAATTGCCAGCGGGAGAAGAGCCTGTGGGGAAGACGAGTCACGGTCTTTTCGAACCAAAATTGGCCTCACTTCAGATACCACTGAATATTCATTCTCTCGTTTCCCCGAAACAGTGAAGGGAATGACCAAGTACCAGGCAGAGATGAAGGTAACCGAGAGCTTACAGGCATCACACAGGGTTTGGAAAGCAGTATCATGTGCCTTTCCTTCGTGCTCATGCCAGATATCTCCTAAAGGAATCCAATTTGGGTGCACATAAACCATTTCCTATCAAGATAAAACATGAGCTCACTTCCTTGTCCTTGCAGGGCTGCAGTGATTTTCAGACCTTTTTGGACAGGGGAACACAGCAGGCAACACCAGCTACTCAAAGGAACACCACACAGCTTCCATACACCCACCACCAGATTCCTCATAGTGCAGAGGCAAAAAAAATTACTTCCACAGCTGGGCCACTGCTGTTTTCCTTGCCCCACACTTGCCTTTTGACTGATCCCCGAGAAACTTCTCTTTGCAACACAGCATCTTGCTACCTTTCCATCGCCTCCCTCTAGAAGCCTGGAGGAAAGCACAGAATGGTATAAAGATGATCCCCGATTTGCGGCATTTGCAAAATGCTGAGTTTCTCCCTGGCCACAGACTTCCTCTGAAGAGTGCTGGGCAACCTGCATCGTCTCTGTGCTCAGGCTCATGCAAGAACGGTTTATTTTTCCCAAGAGTAGAGCGAGGTAACAAGCTCAAACTCCATGCCTGTGGAGTCATTCAGATACTGTGACACAGACATCAGCTCGTATCCACGACCTTTTATGGACTCTTCAAAAAGAGGGGCTTGTGAGGGGCAGAGGGGCTCCCCTGCACTGGGGTGACATTTAGGCAACGTTTTGGAGTTTTCTACCATTGATAACCTCATCTTGACCTGCCAGTTTCAGAGAAGGCACACGGCATCTTTATCATCCTCATTACCTGTGGCCTCTCACTTGCAGAGGATGTGGGTGCTGTGGGCTACCAGAAAACGCCGGTGGAATATGAGCGCATTTCGGAGCAAAAGCAACCATTTGTGAATAATTCCACACCACAGCTCCTGTCTGGACGGGAGATGCCCAGGGAGCCAAAGTGCAGGGGCAGCACTGGGACCTGCACAGGAGCAGGGCTCCAAGTCAACCTTCCATCCGGGACAACGAGCTGCAAACACTGTGCCACTGCCCTGCAAAGGGGAAACTGCATCAGGGATCTCCCGTCAGTCTGGGCGGATGCTGGCTGTGAAGGTCACTGCTGTGGTCAAATCCAAACCATCGGTTACAGACTCCCAGCAGGGAAGATTCTAAGCACTAATTGAAGGCAACTTAGAATAAAACTGAAATTGCATTTCAATTTCATTTACAACTTCCTTCTTGAGCTGACTGGGTACCATTGCTGAGCACAGTAGATACCATTTGTCATCCTCCTGTATAGTGGGCAAACCTCGAGATGCCTGGTAACAAATGGAACTAAGCACGAGACGATTACTTTCAAATTCTGCAGGCAGCTCCCCGATTCACACAACGCAGTGGCCTGCCTGCACATCTGCAGTACTGCGAAAACCACTGGGAAATGGGTTACTGAGTCTCCCAAGTCATCTCCATGAAATTAATTTTTCTAATAGTGGGAGAGAAGAAAAGGATCTGTTTAGAAAGGGAACTGTTTGAGCCCCACAAATAAAAACTGAAGAGCTACAGTCCTAGCTGGAGGAGAAAGCAGCCCTGTCTAAAGCAGCTGGGATTCCACAGGCAGCCAGGGAAGACCCAAGGTCCCAGAACCAGCCACGGTGCATTGCTTACAGTTCCAGGGGCTCTTACGGCTTAGATCCAGGCAGTGTACCTGCTTCTGGAGCTCTCACAGAGGAGATACACATTCAATAAATTGAGGAGGAAATGGCTGTCTCGTCTTCATCCAGCTAGCCACATGTGGATATTCAGCAACAAATTCTACTTGAAGGAAAAAAAAAATAGTGCCTTCCCTAACACCTCTGATGAAAGCAGTCCCCTAATTACACAGGGGAGTGGGAGAGATGATTATTTTCCTGGAGCTGATATGCCAGAGGGGACATTTTTTCACATGCCTCTAAACAAAAGGTGCCTTCCAGGGTCAAGCTTTGCTTCACCATCAGGTGGGGAAAGCCCCCCGAGGGGAAATCCCTCCCTCCTCTGTCACAGGGCCGAAAAGGTCTGAAGGGACCAGGGTAGCCCCCATGAATCAGATCCTTGACATTCAGTTGGACCAGTTACGTCAAGTTCGATTCAAAGATTTCTTAGCACGCTGCATCTACATAGAAAAGCCCTTGAAGGGCAGCCCATCAGCACAGCACCAGTCAGGTTCTGATGAAGTCAAGACTCAATTTCTTCTGGTGAGCAGAGAAGTGATTGGCAGAAGCCCGGTGTGTATAAACTTTAACCTATCAGTGATACCTTAAAGCTTCATGCAAAACACCCTCCGCGGGCTCTGTCCCGGCAGCAGCCACGAGCTGAGCTGAGCTGGAGAAAGGCTGAGAAGAGAGGCAAACATGCTGGTTTAATTGTTTACAAGGACAATTAGCAAATTCACTAGAAGACAGGGCTGGTTCTCAATAAATGGACATGGTGGCTTTGTGGGACAATCTTTTTTTCATTTTGTTTCAAAATAAATTCCTGGGATTTTATTTTAGGCTCCATCTCACCACACACTTCTAGAATCCCTCCAAACCACTAATCAGTTTGTTAACTGAGGAGCTTTCCAGCTTTTTCCTTCTCGGAACTCAACCGTTCTAACCCAGAGCGGCTCCTGTTTGAAGGCAGCCAGACTTCAGACTCATCGGTAAACCTGAGACGCGCTCCTTTACCAGCAAACATCTTCATCTTCATCTTCATGCAAGGCTCTTCTAAAGCAACAGGGCAACAAGAAGGCGGTAAATCTGGTGCAGACAGCACAATGTGGCTGTTCACATTTTGAAGTAAAATTATCATTTTTGGTATTTGCTTAGAAATGAACCGCAAAATCACAACACAAGTGTGGTCAGCTGGCTGCCTGCTAGAAGAGGCGATGCAGAGACCCACTGCTGGGACCACGGTGGCCCCAGGGAGCACCCGCAGGGAACACAAGAAAAGTGAAATGAGAACTGTGCAGCTTCACTCAGTTTTTTTAAGAATTAAAGGAAAATGATGGTACGGATAAGGTCCAGAAGACATAGGAAGGATGTCCAAATGGCCAAATTTTGTCTTTGTCTAAGTTCTGGGAAGCAAGGCTGTCTACTGATGAAGAGATGGATGCACTCAGAACACAGTCCTCCGGCCAACAGCAGCAGTTGCTTACACCACTCTTCTGTTGCCCCAAGAGCATGCTGGAGCTTAGGAGACACTTCTGGTATCTCACCTTCCAGTTCTTCCATCTTCATCTACCTCTACCAAGCCTTGACATCTCTGGACCAGGTCTGGCACTGGGCTAGTCCCAGCTAACACGCTGTCTTGGTAAGTCACCGAACACGGTGGCACCACTCACACGTGAGACGGTCTGAGCCACCAAAACAGGAAGAGTTTTCTAAACAGGCATGGAAATGAAACAATGTCCAGTTGCAGAATACAGATACAAGGAAATGAAGGCTCAAACAGCTCCTGGAGAAAGGGAGGCCCATGGGCGAGGTGGTACTTTCATTACTCATAAGGTAGTTTCATTATGTATGTGGTCCCTTTGCTTTCTCTCACAACTAGCTTTTCAAAAGCTCGTGTGACACACGTGCTACGGGACCACGCCACTACTGCACTGGGACCAGCGTCCCCATCGCTGCCAGTCTCCCCGGGATCTGCCCCTTCCTAACCCCTTCTTGCAGCCTCCACTATTTTTATTGCACTTTCTAAGCAAGCTCTGAGTCTCTCCTCATCTGAGGCCTTCAGCATAGGCAAGTATGAGGCCAGTCAGACAACCCCCAAAGCAGGCAGCAGGACTTTGATACTATTGCAGCAGCCCAACAGAGGGAGGAAGGAAGCACAGGACTTCTAAACAACTTCTCCTTTCTCACAAGGTCTTCCTGTGAGGGCTTTTGCAGCCAGCATTGTCAAGTGAGCAGCTACAGTGCCAGGCTGCAGTCTGATGCAATCAATCCACTACCCAGGGTCTTCAAACTGACAGTGTTCAGTATTCAGTTGGGTTCTTTGAAAGCTCCTTGCTGCAAGCTTTCCCCCCGGCCTTTCTGTGGAAAGGACTCTGTGCAACAGAGCTGAGCTCAGCTCCTTGGCAACGGCTCCTCCACCAAAGCCGTGACTGCCAGGGGCTGTGAAACGTCTCGCTTTGGTTTGGTCTGTAATGCAGGCTGCTACTAGAAGTCTTAATATAATTTATGAGGAATAGTAAACTCACATGTCCCATGGATGCCGTCCCACAGAGTGAGCTGTGGGCCAGGTACACCAGCTCAAGTTCTGTCACTAGTACTAACAGTGGAGGTTCAAATCCCAACAAGATCAGCTCGTTTCTCCGTCTTCCAAAGCAGAAAGATGAGATACTGGTGGGGGACCTTTCCTGACTATGGCTTCATTTCCAAGGAAGTGTTTTGGAATACAGACACTGAAATAAAACGTCATTGAAAACTGGGATAAAATCCTCTGGCTTCTGTGCCCGTGATTGCAGCTGTGCTCAGACTGCCTGCAGTAACGATGTATGCTGTTGCAGAGCTCTGGTAATTAATGCCAATCTAGGATCTCTTAAAAGCCATATGAGGACTTCTGACATTGAATAAACGCCTGGTGAAACTGAACATTTTTATGTGACAGAAATGGTATCTTGAACTATGTTCACTGGCTTAATAAACTCAGGTTATTGAACAGGAAAAGCTGACGTTACATTAAGTCGCTCACAACTACATTATGAACTCAGCTGAGCCCTTACACCCGGTACCCTGCTGATGTTCACAGTAAGCCAAGTCTCCTGCCCACCTCAGGGTGAGCCCTTCTGTTGACAAACAATTATTTAATTTAATGTCAGGAGTGAAGATTTAGATCTAAGACTCACAGTCTGAGTTCCATTCAATTTATTTGATTCTGGGTCTCACTGAAGGCTTTTTCTCGGGTTTTGTGCCTACAGCTGTTTTCCTGTTTGTCCTGTACTAGCTCTGGAGGCAGAGGTGGTTCATCTATTTGTAATATCATGTACGCAGGGAAATAAAGGCTGGTTTGCTTTCTCCTTTCACAGCGGCATGAAATCACTTCCACACAATCATTTCTCTCCACGCACCCAAACTCTTTAAGAAAATTATTAAGAAGATTTGGCATGTGATATTGTAAAATCCGGAGACCAACAGAGTCAGCCTTCAAAGCCCACGCTCACACGTGCTGCTGCTCAGCCCTTGGCTCTTTCTCACTCTCGGGGAAGCCGGAGGAAACCTTCCCGAGCAGCATCTCTGACCCCCGGCAGCCCTGCGACAGCCCCCACGGCCCCTGCTAGATGGGGCTGGCTCTGCATCACCTCCCGCTCCCCGCAAGGCCCCGGGCTGTGCCCCGCTGCGGAGGGGTGTGCGTGTCGTGCCGTACGCCTTCAGCCCAGACTGCTCTGCACAGCCCTCGCCCCTGAGTCCTGCTGTGGGCAAGGAAAAAGTGATGCGTGTTTGCCACCTGCCGAGACCACTGCCATTTCCTTCTCTTCGCGCAGGTTCCCCACCCAAGAAGAGCTCTCGGCGGGGTTTAGGGGAAGTCGAACAGTCGGTGATACTGAGTGAGGATGATAGACAAAGAAAATCATCAGCACGATGCTTGCATAGGCAGCTCTTGGGCACACGGACAACTGTGCATTTCCCACAGGCATTTTGGACAATTTAGATGGTATTTTCATAACCTTCTCTACAGATTACGGCGTGTAAGGTTCCAAAATACAGCTGCATTGTGGAGGTGGGAAAGCAAATAATCAATGCTGTGAAAGCAAATAATCAATGTGGTGGGGTACACAAAGAACTTGTTAAGAGGCCCCAAAGAACCCCAGTGTGATCCGTAGCCTGTCATTAGTACTCAGCATTCTGCAGATCTGCCAGAACTACTACAGATAAAGTAAGAAGTCCTCCCATGACATGTAGATGTTCGAGGGAGAGCAGCAGAGACGCAGCCTGGTCAAAGGTTTTGGTAGACAAAAAAAAGAAAGAAATCAATTCCTGTCAGTCCCAGGCTAAATGCTCCTGCTTGACTCGCATCACATTGCTAACAAAGCAGATCACTGGTTATCCACAGAGGGTTCAAGTACCTTATTATTTTTTTTAACTCAATTCTATGATGCATTTACACAGACCAGGAACATGCAGCACTTGTTCCTGTTCCCAACCTAAACCTCCCCTGGGGCAACTGGAGGCTGGTTCCTCTTGTCCTGTCCCTTGTTCCTTGGGAGCAGAGCCCGACCCCCCTGGCTCCAACCTCCTGCCAGGAGCTGTCAGAGCCAGAAGGTCTCCCCTGGGCCTCCTTTCCTCCAGGCTGAACAAGCCCAGGTCCCTCAGCTGCTCCTCACAAGCCCTGTAGTTAGAGATGAGGAAAATAAAAGAAACGTATCTTGCTATTCTATCTTCCCACAAGGTAAGACTGCAGTAGTGACAGATTCTCTTATGGGACAGAGAAAATACAGGGAAGAAAGCAAAAGAATACCAGAAGAATGTCTCTTTATCCAAAATGTACAGATAATCATTTAGGTTCAGTGTTTTGAGTTTGCAGGGTTACAGGCAGGAAAAAAGTAAAATCTCTCCGTTTTCCACTTGGGTTTTTGTTCATAGAACAATAGAACAGTTTGGGTGGGAAGGGACTTTTCAAGGCCACCCAGTGCCACCCCCCTGCAGGGAGCAGGGCCATCTGCAGCTAGAGCAGGGTGCTCAGAGCCCCGGGCAACCTCCCCTGCAATGGTGCCAGGGATGGGGCAGCCACCACCTCTCTGGGCAGCCTGGCACAGCCTCTCCCCACCCTCAGCACCAACAATCTCTCCATTCTCCAGTCTGAATCTCCCTCTTTTATTTTCAAACCATCACCCCTTGTCCTGTCCCAACAGGCCCTGCTACAAAGTCTGTGCCCTTTAAGTACTGAGAAGGTGCAAGAAGGTCTCCCCAGAGCCTCCTCTCCTCTGGTGTCAGCTTTGACTGCTCTGGAGCAGCTGCTACCTTGCTCTGCAGGCTGAGCCCCTCAACCACAGCAATTAATCTCAGAACAAATTATTTGAGCTCGTGAGGTGGTGTGACACAGGACACTAAATGACAACAGGCCACAGAAAAGGTCAGAAAAGCCGATGTGGGAAGCAGGCGCACGCTGAGGGCTGTGAGAGCTGTGCTGAGTAGCTTCACGGATAACTGAGTTTGGGGGATTTCTCAGCTCTGCTCATTGCTCTTGGGGTTTGCAATGCTACAGGTAGCAAAGAAAAAGAAAAGGGGGGGAGAGGAAGGGGCTGGGCAGCACAGATGTGTGGTAAGGAAGTCATTCTAGAATGTGACAGCGTGGTTGCAGTGGTAGGGATCTGCACGACTGGTTACGGTGTGGCAGAGAAGTGAGCTTGTGCTTGTGCTTTTTGTGTAGGAGGTCCAGGCACAAATGGGGATACCCCACAGCAGCGTAAAAAAAAAAAGATAGAAGTACATATAGAGCTGTATGATTAATGCCACTTAATGCATGGGCTGTATCTCTAACCATGCACTGGTCTTTGCCAACAGCGTCACGCAGACCAAGCGCAGAAGCATCTAAAATCACAGGGCCTGGGGGTGATTTTAGTTCACGTTACAGCAATGAACTTAATATTTCTCAAACCAGAGCAAACACCAAGCACACGCAAAGCCTTGAATTAACAGCTTCATAGAATCTCAGACTGGTTTGGGTGGGAAGGGACCTTTCAAGCTCATCTCATCCCACACCCCTGCAGGGAGCAGGGCCATCTGCAGCTAGAGCAGGGTGCTCAGAGCCCTGGGCAACCTCCCCTGGGTTCTCCCACGGCACGGCTGGAGCCTGCAGAGCTCTGGCATCCCCACATCTCACGCTACACAGAACATTCCTGGGCAAATGCTACAGAAAGTTTGCTCCAGGTGGATTTTAAGCATAACAGTTTAAAGGGCAGAAGTTTTGCACGTGGTCAGATTGGAGGTGGCTGTGTCTTTTGCCGAGTCCCCCTTAGCCTCTGAGCATCAGTTTACCTATCCAGCAAATATAAACTGTTATTCCTCACTTGTATCAAATACTACGGCAACAATATCTCTTCTATGAGTAAACTGTTACAAGTGCAGGCGAAACTCCAGATTCCTGGATCCTTTAACACAGAAAATGGACCAGGACAGGCGGGTGGAGGCAGCAAAAAAAGCCCCTCCGCGGACCCATGAAGGAATGAAGCAACAGAAAGGAGTCAGGAAGTAAGAAAGACGGCGTGTGTAGGATGAGCATCCCCAGACTAAGGATGTGAAGACGCTGCCCAAGGCCCCCCTGGGGCCGGGGGGCTCTGCTGCCAGGCAGGCTGGCACCGAGCGGTTCGCGGGTCGCCAGCGCCCTCCCCCGGGCACTGCCAGCAGTTATTCACTGTCAGGGCGCTGCGGACACGGGCACGTTGCTTTGCTCCTGTTGGAGCCTTCCAGAGTCTTTTTTGTGGCAGAAATTCAGAGGAGCCTCCCCCCAGAATTATGTCCTCTGCGTAATTATTCTTCTGGACACGGGCTAAGTAGTTGGGTTTGAAGCTGCCCATCACTGACTTGCTCACCGTTTCCAGTGCCAGGCTGTTCATCTTGAGACCGTGTGCTAGACCAGTTTTGCTTGGATGAATCTTTACCTCAACGGTTAGCATTCACACCACGGGATGATGTGTCCATGCACAGGACTTGATCCCGTATTATTATAGCTTGATTCCAAGTCAATGAAAGGCTCAACGATAAGCAGGGAGCAATCACCAAGGTCATGATCTGTCCCACACCAAATGGATTTATCTTAACTAACGATCTGTCAGCACTGTTCTTCCTTGCTGCTTATTCTCATGGGTGACTCAAACCAGGACAGGTTCTTAAGATATTTCCTCTAGGACAAAACTTGCTTAGGGATTAAAGATGTGAAGCGAAGGCGTCACTTCTGCTGTAAAAGGCAAAACCTTGCGCTGGGCTCTAGAGGGCATAAGGTATCACAGAATCAGAGCATCCTTTGGATACACAGTGGTTTAAAACCTTAATGTACCAAGGTGTACAATAAACTTTGTACTGATCCCAGGAAAAGGCATGAGGAAAGGTAAAATAGTTCCTGTGCAGTTATGTTCTAATTAATTTCTCAGACAGATGACCGTACCTCGCACCCTAACCCACGGTTTGTAATTTGTGTGAAGAAAATGCACACACACCCTGATAGGAAATTAGTTTCCACATTAATTTGCACAACAGGCATTAAGGACCCCAAAACTGTACACTGTACGATCTGATAAAGAGGGGGGGGAGAAAACAAAATGCCAATCTAGTTCAGTTGCTGAAGGAATTAAACAACCTAAGTGCTGTATGTGTTGCTATTTTACACTGGCATCTATAAAGGTCTTGGTTGTGTTGATGAGTCGCTTGGCTCAAAGCAAAAAACTTGATTATTTTGGAGCGGTTTAACTCTTGAACTTGAGAGAGACTCATTGTAACAGCCAAGAGCGTATCCTCAGCATGCAGATTTTCAAATTAGGCCATAAATGGAGCTAACTCGGCGGCAATAATACGCGTTCGTTATCTCCTCGCTCGTAGATCTATTCGAAATGCAGGATTTTTGTCTCGTTCTCGTCTCCCTCTCTCCCGGTAAATGGGATCCGTGAGCATCAGCTACCCCCGGCACGGGCCCGGGCTGCCACGGCTCTAACGCAGCCAGAGCCGCAGCCGCGGGCGGAGCCGGGGCCGAGCCCGCCCCTACCCCCGCCCCGGGGCCGGTCGGGCAGCGGGGCCGCCGGGAAGCCGCTCCCCGCCGGGCAGCAGCAGCAGCAGCAGCAGCAGCAGGAGGTAACGCGGCCCTGCCAGGGCTGGGGCGGGGGGAGGCAGCCGGGGGGTCGGTGCCGGGCATCCCGCTCAGCGCCGGGGCTGCTCCGGGAGGAGCCGCGATGCAGCTCCTCGGCCGCGGGCTGCGGACGGGGCAGAGTCCGCACCGGGCACCGCTTCCGCCTCGCTCCCGGCCCCACCGGGCACCGCTCCCGGCTCCACCGGGCACCGTTTCTGTCCCCACCGGGCACCGTTTCTGTCCCCGCCGGGCACCGCTCCCGGCCCCACCGGGCACCGCTTCCGTCCCGCTCCCGGCTCCACCGGGCACCGCTTCCGCCCCGCTCCCGGCCTCACCGGGCACCGCTCCCGGCCCCACCGGGCACCGCTCCCGCGCTGGCCCCGCCGGGCACCGCTCCCGGCCCCGCTGGGCACAGCTCCGTGCCCGCGGCGGGTCCTGCAGCGCACGGCCGCCTGTGCCTGTGCTGACAGGACACACGCACGGACAGACAGACACACAGACAGACGGGTGCACGCTGAGAGGCACTCACACGGGCACAGACACGTGTGTACGGGCACTTGCACGCGTGTGCATACAGACATGCACAGACACGCGTGCAAACGGGCACGCACGCACGGGCACGCGTGTGCACGCATAAAGACACACACAGACATTTCCACACCTGCAGGCACCGCCATACACGCAGACACATAGACACGCACACGGACACACAAGCGCGGGAGCTCGCACACGGACACACGCATAGAGACACACACAAGCAGGCGCTTGTGCACTCGCACGCCTGCACGTGTATAGATACACACTGCACGTGTATAGATACACACCTATGGCCACTCGCTCCCTGTCCTCCCCTCGCACTGCCTTCCCACCCGCGCAGAACGGTACATTTCCTACCGAAACACCGACGTTCATTGTACGTCTTCCTGGTGTTTCTCACACGTGTCATTCATGTGCGCAGGCTGGGTCCGGGTCTCAGACAGAAGGCACCAAGCGCTTCCAGAAAATGGCAGGTAAGAACAACCACTAATTAAAACACCACTCTGCTCAGGCCTGGGCATGTGGGTACGTGGCATGTAGGTAATGTTGAGTTGGGATAATAAGGTATTGCTGCTCCAAGTGACTGAAATTACAGAATCATAGAACAATGGTTTGGGTTGAAGGGACCTTTCAAGGCCACCCAGTGCCACCCCCCTGCAGGGATCAGGGCCATCTGCAGCTAGAGCAGGGTGCTCAGAGCCCCGGGCAACCTCCCCTGCAATGGTGCCAGGGATGGGGCAGCCACCACCTCTCTGGGCAGCCTGGCACAGCCTCTCCCCACCCTCAGCACCAACAATCTCTCCCTTCTATCACTTCAATAAGTGATCCCTTTGAAATCTCCAGTCTCTCCGAGCACTGTGTCTGAGTGTCCTCAGCCCCACTGACATGGGGACAAACCAGCAGCTTCCAGAACTAACCTCACCACATCTGTGAGCTTGTGTCACCTCCAGCCTCTGAACTGCTACCCGGCTGCTGAGATTTAGCACTTATGGAGCAGAGGTTTAAGTAGTTTACGCTTGTGTTAAATTTATGATACCATCTGGCCACAAATTTTAATAGTCTTTTGGCAAAGCTGACACTTCCTGGACACCATACACACCAGGAAAACAGTCACCCTGTATGATTTCTGTTACAGCTGAGGTGGTGTCTCTTCCAAGCCTTCAGCTCTGGCTCTGTTCATTATCTCTGACCTTTAAATTCACCTGTCACCCTGGTAGTGCTCTGGACCATTCAAGTTCGGCGTCCCCTGGAGAGAAACTGAACTGAGGAGATGCCCGAGTTTGTGTGTCGGCAGTCAGGAACCACATGCTGCCACTGCCACTCTCTGCCACTAGCTTTGTGCCACTTGGAAAACACGCTACAGAAAAGTGAAGGACTGGACACAAATTCATTCATATTTGCCTCCTGTACTTAAAGGTATGTCCTGGTTTTCTTTCTGCCTCCAGGGAGAAAAGTCCTGATAATCTACGCCCATCAAGAGCCCAAGTCCTTCAATGGATCTCTGAAGAGCATTGCTGTGGAGGAGCTGAGGAAGCAGGGCTGCAGCGTCACCGTGTCCGATCTATACGCAATGCAGTTTGAGCCGAGAGCAACAAGAAGCGACATTGTCGGTGAGACCAGCCAAAACACACTTCTTCCAAAAACCAGGCAAACTTCCACCTTGCCTATCCTACTGCAGTAACGTGTGCTAGAGATGGATGATCTACGAGTTGAATCAGCAGAACCAGCGCTATCTGTCCGATTCAGACACCCTTGAATCGGCTCACCCAGCTGTAGTGGAGTCAGCAGAGCTGGCCAGTCCTGGCCCCCCAGCCCCTGCTCAGTTTCCCAGCTACAGAGGCTGAAAGGCAGCTACATAGCGCTTGTGACTGCACGCTGGTTTCACTAATCCCTAATGCAGAGGCAATCAGCAAAATTCCCTTAAGTCCTCTCAAATCATCCACTTGCACCACCAGAGTTTAGAGCCAAGCTTAGGTCCTCTTACTGCACTTGATATGTTGTGAGAGAAAGGGGCCAGTGTCAGTCCCCGAGACACTGCAGTCCTCTCCGCTGCAGAAGCAAGTCACAGTGCTGAATATCCACACAGAAAACCCCAAACGGACACAACAGGAGGTGGGGCAGAATGGAAAGCAGCGACCGGGTGCAGAACTGTAGAGTGCGACATGGGTTTCGTTCTTCATTGTCTGCAGCGCTAGAAACAGGGCAAGGAATGACTGCTCTTCTGCCCCCAGGCTGCTTGCACAACTCCGAAGAGTTCAGTTACGGCGTGGAGATGTGGGAAGCTTACAAGAGAGGAGGTTTGTCCAGAGACCTGATGGAAGAGCAAGAGAAGGTGCAGGAAGCAGACTTACTGATTTTTCAGGTCAGTATTTTAAATTGTATTTAAAAACACTTCACTTGGAATGTAAAGGGTTGAACAAAAGCAAAGCACTGGAAAGACTATAGATTTCATTAGGAACATTGAATCCAGCCAGAGTAACGAGAGGTGGTAAGTTCTACCATCGACGTAAACCAGTGTGTAGCAGTGTAAAAGTGTCACGTTTTTCTAATGAAAATGAATATGAAAAACACCAGGTCACGTGTGAGCTTTTTTTGTACTAGTGCAGTATGAGGAGAGGAAAGGGGGAAGGAAAGGAAGGAAAGGAAGGAAAGGAAGGAAAGGGAAAAAAAAGAGAAAGAAAGAGAAAAGGCCTCTCAAAGACACCATAAAATAATTTAAAATGAACTGCAGGCTAAACTGACCACTTCCAGAGATAAGGGTGACTGCCCAGTTTCCACACTGTCTCCACTTTAAGCCACCCCTGGATTAGGTTTGGCAGTGTTCCTTTCGTTTCGATTTCAGCCACATTCTCCATTGCTCCTTTGTACAGACACAATTCTGTACAGTTTTAGGTTTGAATCAGATGTCACGTTCCTGCTCATCACACACCATCTGTAACTGGTGCGGGAGCCCTCACATCCCCGTGGCATGAGTGTGCTGTGGGTGCTCGGGTGTGTTCCCGAGACTGCTGCAAACAGAAAGTGCTCCAGGTATTTTTTGCCAAGCCCGGCTGCTGCCTCTGCTGACAGAGAGCAGCATGTACAAGATCCGAACAGATGAGGGGACCAGGATTTGACCTACAGACCAGCCTAAGGACGGTCCAGACTTTCTGTGCTCACAAGGTAATTTATTTCTTGCCTAGTTCCCCTTGTATTGGTTCAGCATGCCAGCAATCATGAAGGGATGGATGGACAGAGTCCTGGTCCAAGGATTTGCTCACGACTTCCCAAAATGTTATGATTCCGGTTTGCTCAAGGTACGTTTTCGAGATTGTTTCATTAGGATCAGACTGATCTGCTTCCTGAAACTGCAGCCTGTCATTCTTGCCACTGCTGTAGGGCTCTACAGATCTGTAATGAGTGACAGAATAGGGGACAAGATCCTGTTCTGGGATTAACTTTCAAAGGCTGGAATTAAACTATAAAACTTACTCAGAAACCTGCAATACCCAGCGCATGAGCCTCTGTCCCAACCATCTCCTTCCAGCCTTTTCTTCTCTGTAGCCTATAACCTAAGCAAGATCAGTATCTCTAGATTGAAACATTTATGAGTTGTTTTCTCCACGGCACTGGGAATATCCCTGGAAAATTTTGGGCTGCTCTGTAGTGGGTCTTTGTCAAGGTTTAGAAGTATTCTTCTTTAGACATGCCTGACTCAAGCCCTGCTTTCTGAATTCTAGGACAAATTAGCCCTGTTTTCTTTCACCACTGGGGGAAGCGAAGAGATGTATGCAAAAGGAAGCATCAACGGTGACATTCGCTACCTCCTGTGGCCCATGCAGGTATAATACATGAATATGTTGTGGTTGGTTGCCTTCATTTTTATTATTCCAATTATTTTTAACAACTGTGCTATTGTTTATTTTATATGAAATATGATACAATAAGGGCAAATTAAGTTGTCAGTTCCAAGCAGCTGCAGGTTATAAATTAGGCCCTAAAATCCTGACACTCCTTTAAAAGCCCAGAGAGTTTTAGAGTTGGTTTGTGCCCCTTCCCCCAGACTGGAATCTAGAGGAAGCTTACACTGCCAGCCTTTTCAGTTTCTCTGGTTTCTCCAGTTTCTCTGGAGCGGAGTAAATGAAGTTGACCTTATTTTTCAGTGTATTACGTGTCATTCTGCTGAATGCTGAGCCTTCAAAAACAACTGCCACGATAGGGAATGGACTTCTGCAGTTTATTTCCCTGCTCCTAGTAAATGCACAGGTTTAGAAAACCTGCTCTACATTGGGTCAAAGAAATAGTTTCAGATTTGAGTCTTCCACGTTCCTGAACTGAAAGTGACTGTTTCCTGAGTCATGTCTTTATTTGCTTCAAACGCAGCACGGAATCATGCACTTCTGTGGTGTCAAAGTCCTTGCGCCTCACATCTGCTTCGCCCCAGAGCACGTCTCTGAGGAGAAGAAGGAGGAGATGCTGATTGCCTGGGCCCAGCGTCTGAAGACACTGTGGAAGGAAGAGCCCATAAACTGCTCTCCTGAGTGGTATTTCAAGTAAGGTTTAGGTACAAGACTACAGAGAGAAGACTTTTTTTTTTTTTTTTCCCTCCCCTCCCTTCTTTTTGGCGCTTTATCTCGGTGCTAATCTCCTAATTCTAATGTATTACAAGTATCTCCAGACCTACTGCAAGCAGCTTAACTGACAATATAGCATTTATCTTCATTGATTCCTGATTCTCTTCAAGGATGGGTGCAAAACTCTTTGTGAAGAATTATCCGTGCTCATATAAACAGTGACATCCTGCCTACAAATGGATTTAATTGCTGTTTCATAACCAGCAATGGTGTAATCTGCAAAGCACATTGCCAGGTTTATTTGAATACTTTTTGTACCAGCAGCCACGTTTTATCTGCCAGGGAATACACTGCTCAAATTCAACCTTGTTATGGCCAAGCCTGTTCTTCTAAATGAGAGCTCTACGCTTGTGCCTTTGAGCTATGAAGCCAGATCATAAATAAAGCAAAAGACAGACAGTTGCACGGTCACTTAGCTGGAAAGCCCTGTGGGCAGCCTTGGGCTTTCCCACATATTTACAAAGCAATATTAAAGCTATGATACCAGAAAAAAAGCAGAAAAACAAATACAGATATTATGCAGCAGTATGCGCACGATTGCCTTTCTCTATAGAATGAAGCTCTCGTTTGCAAAGTACGTCGTTTCCGAAAAAGTGAGATTTTTGTTACCGCGAGAGACTAAAAGGAATCCCACCTGTCCCCTGCCCCTTTGTACCAGCCAGTATTGCAGGCTGGGGCTGGTGGGCTGGCTGCATCCCCTCAGGCATCAGTGGGCTTCCTTGCCAGCACAGGCAGTGGCCAAGGCAGAACGCCAGCCAGAGCACCAGCAGGACCACTGGCCAGCTACAAGCCAAGATCTGCTGGGGCAAAGCAGTTCTCCGGCTCCTAACTTTCATGATTTTTACCTTCAACTTCAGCAGGGTTATTTTTGTGCTTGAGAGCTGCTGACTTTTGTTGGGTGTATGGCAAAGGGGGGGTTCTCACTTCACTACACAATTTCTTGCTTTGATCAGCTCACCAACAGCTGGCTCTGCACTTTGATATTAAAGGAATGTGGCCTGAATAAGAAACGCTCTTTTGAGTCATTGTCAAGTGGCACTTAAGCCTCTGCAAACAGAGCACGCATCTGCCAGACATTCTTTGTAGCAGCCTTGTCATACCCCACCTTTATGTTTCTTCAAGGGCTATTCATAGAATCATAGTTTTGGTTGAAAAAACCTTGAAGATCAAGTGCAACCCTTCCCCCAGCACTGCCAGGGCACCACTGCCCCCTGTCCCTCGGCACCACAGCTCCATGGCTTGGAAACCCCTCCAGGGATCACGGGGACTCCACCCCTGCCCTGGGCAGCCTGGGACAGCCCTGGAGGGGAAGAAATTGCTCCTCAGCTCCAACCTAAACCTTCCCTGGGGCAAGTTGAGGCCGGTTCCTCTCATCCTGTTGTTTGTTCCTTGGGAGAACAGACCAACCCTCATTATAATAATAATTTGGATAATGAACATGCATAGTTCATTAGATTCTGGAGTGGCAGCATAAGCTGATACGCCAGCCTGGAAATTGCTGCCACAGAGAAAGAGCCACATGCTCCTGTTTGCCACTGTATGGGGTGAAAGGCCACCTCTAGCAGAGGCAGACTCCTGGAAGCAGCGCTGCACTGAGCTATTGCAGATCTCTGCTTCAGTGTGTATGAGTCAAAGTCCTCGGGTTATGCAAGCAATAACCTTGCTTTGGCTCATCAACTCTTGCATCAGAAAAAAAGAAAGTGAAAGGGAATAAAATGGAAAATGTTATACACAGAAGTTATGGGGAATGCAGATTCTTGTCTAAAAGACTTAAGGAAAACAACCTTAAAGTTCCGTGAAGAGAGAGATCAAAGGACATATGTAAATACTAAAGTTGTATAGCAGTCAGCCTTATTTTGTTCAGTTACCAGACTACTCAAGAAAGCAGGAAATGGATATGAAAAAGCAGGAGTTGCCACTGTCTGACAAACGTTGCTGTATTGGATCGATCACAGAGCCCCGCGGGTTCAGCTGATAGATGAAGAACCTCAGACTGCCCTGTAGGATGAAGAGACATGTCTCAACACTACCTGGCAGACCCCTGCCAGCTCCCACACTCGGGGCAGCATTAAGTGCCAGTATTAGTTCTTGGGTTTACCATTTGATTCCCGGATCGAGGTCACTGAGGTGAGCTGCCTGCTTGCAGAGGAATCTGCTTTTGCAATAGACAAGTTATCAAAAAGTTGTGCTGATGAGAGAACGGCCAATAAAAAAAATACTGTGCATAATTCATGTACGAAGTGGGTTTTTTTTTTTTTAAGAAGAGCCCTACTGGTTGCAGATGCCCCTGCTCGCTGCAGGGCTGGCACTCGATGACCCTTAAAGGTCCCTTCCCACCCAAGGGAAGGGTTCTGTGGGTGCCGGCGGCCGGGCAGCGGCGGGGCCGGGCTCACACGCTTCTTCCCGGTGTAGGGCGGGGGTGATGTCACCCGAGCCGTGTCCTTCGCGGCCCCGGGAGCAGCAGCGGCAGCAGCAGCAGCAGCTCCGCAGCGCCCTTGGGCGAGCCCGACCCGCCTCCCCGGCTTCCGAGCAGGCGCGGCGGCGGCGGGCGGGTCGGAGCGGGCCGGGCCCTGCCCGGGGAGGCGGCGGGACGGAGGACAGCGGCCGGTAGCCACGGTAAGGCAGCGGGGACCGGGCCGGGGCGGATGGACGGAGCCGGCCCCGCGCAGCCCCGTGTCGCGAAGGCGCCGCCGCTGCCGGGTCCCGGGGAGGGAAGGAGGGAGGGGGGTGGCCGCCGGGTCCCCGGGCTGACCGACGAGCCTCGGGACGAGGTGGCCCGGCGGGGTTCGCGGCACATCCTCCGCCCGCGGCTCCGGGGGGGATGGCCCGGCCGCGGGGGAAGCCCCGGGCACGGCCGCGGCAGCGGGGAGAGGCGGCCCGGGAGGCAGGAAGCGGCGGGAGGAGGAGGAGGAGGAGGAGGAGGAGGAGATGTCAGTTTGGCCGATGAGGAACTAGGCCGGAGGAAACCCGGGTTAGGGCCTCCCGGCCCCGCGTCTCCCGTGCCCAGGGCGCGGCTGCCGGCCCCGAGCGGGCCGGGCCAGCGCCTTCCCCCGACCCCCGCCGCAGAAGGAGGGGCGGCTGCGGGCACCGTGCTCCTTCCCCCGCGGGAATACACGGGTCTGGAACCGCTGTCCCAAAGCGGCACCGGCTGCGGCACGGTTGTGCTGGCGCAAGGCGCTGCACGGACCCCTCCGCTCCCCCTCCCTCTGCTCCGGTCCTGCAAAAACTCGTGTTTCGTACCCAGGGGATCCCGTTAAACCCGCTGCTGAACTGACACGGGTATTTTCTTTGCTGCTTCCAAAAGAAAACCAAACCGCCAACCCTGCAAAGATGCAGCAGCTGAAAAACCTTAGGAGAAGGGAAAGGTTCAGGTAGGGTGGGTGGGGTTGGTTCTGACAGTTCCAGCAGGAGCGCCGAGATGTGCTGACAGCTTCTGAAACATCTTCCACACAGAGTAGCTGGGGTTGGAAGAGACCTTTAAAGTCATCAAGTTCAACCATTAACCCAGCACTGCCACTTCATCGCTAACCCATGTCCCTCGGCACCACCTCTCCAGAGCTTTGCATCCCTCCAGGGATAGGGACTCCAACGCTGCCTTGGGCGGCAAGTTCCAGGGCTTCACAACCCTTACAGGGAAGAAATTGTAGCCAATATTCTCCCCTGGCACATGCAGTATTTTTGTTTTGAGCCTCAGGGATCCTTTCATTTATCTCTTGTGACACATGTTGATGACACCAGATTTGGTTCCTGTTTATTTCCTTCCGTTCCTGACCAATAACCAAGTGTCCACAAGTTTTGTCACTTGCAGACTTGTTTACTTTCTCTGATTATACCTTTTAGCACTTCCTGAGAACCTGTGTGCTGGAAGCATCATTAGACCAGAAGGGCTGCAATTACTGCAGGACCTTTTTTGACATCACCACATTAATGTGCTCAGCAATCCTCCCTAACTGGGCAGGCTACAGGAGAGCTGCATCGGGTCAGCAACCGATCATCAGAGCAGGGCAAACTGCTTCAGAATGCTGACTGGGCCTTATAAGACCTAAACCAGGCTGTGATTCTTGGGAGTTTAATGTGCCCTTTGGGAGTTCAAGGGGAGAACATAACCATGGTGTTAAAGAGAAAGATGCCACAAACCCACTTATTACACCGTTACCCCTCTCTAAAGAAAATTCAAACATATTCCTGGGCAAAAATCACTCTTTTCTAGTAACCAGCATTCAAAATTTTCCTAGGACACATTGGCACTTGGTAAATATGAACCCACCCTAACAGATGTTCAGAATAGTATATTAAAAATGCTTTCTGATCAATCAAGTATACAAATGAGGGCTACCTCAGAGAGCAGAAGTTAACCCATAGAAATACACACAGTTTCTGTGAGGTTAGGCTAAACCAAACCACAAAGTATCTGTTCTCTTAACCCCAGGTACGTGGTGTGTGCACTGGGGTATCCTAATTACTGAGGATACATTTGAATCCCCACATACCTCAATAAAAAGCAGTAAGCTTGAAAAGAACTTGACCCCTTGAGTTTTCCTCTTTGATTTCTTTCTTGTCTGACCCTTCCAGGTAAGATCAGCCGATACCTCCTGTTAAATAGTATAATGAAACAAGTAGTCGTTGCTTAAAAACCCAGCTAGAGACTGCTTTCCTGTGATATCCATCCTCCAAACCACCTTGGGTTTGAAAAAAGTCTTAAGATCAAAGAGCTTTTACTCAGAATACTTCACTACTTAACAACAAGTAGTAGCATCCTAATAACAGAGCATGCCCAAAGAGGAGGGTTCCCTCTCATCTTATGAGAAGATTCCCTCTCTGGAATGTTATCCAGGTCATTTCAGCAGATGCCTTTATGATTTGAGAAGTAATTCCTTGTTTGGAATTCCCAGGCCTTCTGGTTACAGTGGTTACACACTGCTTGGTAGGACCAGGTACTAGCAGCGTAAGTAGGAACGGGGTCCTGAAGCAGGGCTCATTTTCGTCAGGTTCTGTGGTACTGAATGGCAGCTATTATTGGTATTAATGCAGCTTCAGAGATGCAGCGTTCAAAAACACATGCCTAATTGGTGTTCACAAGAAGAGCAGGTTTAATTCTTACAAGAGTAATTACCACCTAGATATGTAATTACTGTTAGCATGGAAAAATTACCATAGATATGTGACTTGGAACCAGTTCTTGAAGGGGAGACCCCAGATAAAGAAGCAAGATGTTAGTTCATGCCACGTCAAAGTCTCACGACTGAATTCAGGCCTTTGCAGCTGTGACGCCCCCCACCCCATCTGCACAACAGTCAGCAGCACCACTCCAAGAAAGCCAGAGAACCATCACCAACAGCTTCTAGCGAGATGAAAGCTCACCTGTGAGAGCAGAAGTGAGCATTCCCGGCACTGCTACAAACCATTTGTTACTCCACTACTTCATTAACCATAAAGGAATTTAAAAGCAACAGCCAAAACACAACAATCCCCTCTCCCCCAAGAAGGTTCAGGCCGAGCTTACCTTCTGCCAAACAGATGCAGCCGCATCCTCAGTCCTGTGCTTGTAGCACAGGTGAGAACTCCAGGAAAGCAAAACCTGCATCCTTCCAAAGTCCAGAAAGCCAAAGAAGGAAACTCCGAAGCGAGCGCACTGCTCCAGACACAGAGAGGAGGTTCCCTGTCTATACGGCAGCAGCCCATGGTGTGTGTGTATGTACCCTTGGAAGGGAAAGCTCTTGCTTCCTCTCCTCTGCCTGCACAATCCAGGTAACGCGGCTGCCTCTGACAACACGAAACAATCTTTTCAGTGAGGGATTTGATGCTGCAGGTGCACAGCAGTTTACAGGAATCAGCAGTCACCTGATGGTCTGAAAAACGGAGGAACCCCTTTGCTACGCTATTTAGAGCTCTTAATTACCTGAACGAGCCAAGCTACTGGTGCCGATAGCGGCGCTTCCAGGCAGTGCCTTTCTCCCAGCTCTGTATGTCTGTGTCTAGCCACCCGAGAGGAATGGGAACCAAACGACCCCAACTTGTTTCTTTGACTTTGTCTTTTCGCAGCAAACTCTTTCCTTACCTGATGGAAAGTGCTAAGGTAAAAGTTCAGCGAGGGGAAGAAGATCAGCTCCTCACACAGACACTGATTTAGTGGAACACCAAATGCTCGATAATGACAGTTCTTTTTCCTTCCTGACACTACAGGTCCAGAAGCACTGGGGTGCCTGATTTTGGTTTAACTGCCAAGCCACAAAGACTGCAAACATGTCTCTGGAAGACATCCATATGAACACCCAGGATTTGCTTGAGAAAAGACAACTAGATGCTGGAGGATTTGGAACGATTTCCTTGTGCTTTCACAAGAAACACGGATACGTAGTATTAAAAAAAGTGTACACAGGACCCCAGCGCACTGAGTGAGTTCCAGATCTTAGTTCTGCTTTTTCTCTTTCAGTCAGTCTAAGGAAGCCTCTAAATGCAGTGGAAACAAATCTAAATAAAGTGTAGTAATTTCATGTCTTTGGATTCTGGAGATGCTGTGTGTGGGGAAAATACTAGCAGCTGGCCTGCAGATTTTCCTTTTCCCCCACATGAGCCAACCCTTTTGGTTTAACACCTTGTTCCAGTGAAGCCCCTGCTTCCTGCCCTAAGGTGAACACTGTGAATTGTTAAGGCTTGAAAGGACTCGATTCTTAAGAAGGGCAGGAAACTCAGTGGGTGCGTGATATTTTCAAGTCTGCAAATCAGATTTCAATACATTTGTCCAACTGTAGATGTCTACTAGGAACAAAACACACAAGCTATCAGCCAGGCCCACGTGTGTAATCCCAAGAACATAACCCTCTCCCCCTGAGAAAGAGCAGAGTGAGCCGGGCCCACTGGTCCAATTCAAGGACTGAATGAGCTGTTGATGTCAGCGGATTCAGGTCACGCTGCAGCTCTACCTCACCATAACGATCCTGAAACTCTCCCACACAAGTCATCCATTAGAGCGAGACAAAACCCTGTAATCTTCTAGCTTGTGTTATAATAAATAAATGAAACAAGCTTCTGTTTTGCCAGTGGGAAGCTAATGAACCAGTCGTTTTCAAACCACACAGAGTTTGGGATAAACACAGTTAAAATGGACAAGCCCGCCTGGTTTACTTTGGGGGTTGTGTTTTTACTTTCTCACTACATGGGCTCATGTTTGTTATCCCTTAAAGTCTTGTACCAAAAGTCTTAAGCAAATTTACAGCTGAGCCTAATGCCAACAAAACAACCGGAGAATTAGAGGATATAACCTGTCGTGAGCAAAGCTGTATCAGCTCAAAAGCAGCTAAAGGTATAGTTCATCTTACAGTGGCTCGAGGCACATTGGCATTTTTGGCCACCGCTTGCATTATGAACCAACAGCAATGTCATCCCGGTGTTCTTTCTAGCACCTAAGGTCAGTGTACTTTCCATCTTACAGATACAACTCCTCCCTCCTTGAAGAAGGCAGGATTATGCGCAGGCTGCAGCATGACCGGGTGGTAAAACTACTAGGGATTATTTTGGAAGATGGGAACTACTCGCTTGTGATGGAGTACGTGGACCGGGGGAACATGATGAAAGTGCTGCAGAAAGTGAGCACTGAATTGTTTCATCCCTTGCTGTTCCTTAAGGTTGATAAGGTGCTTGGCAGGGGCAGGACAATACTGCCATCTCCAGAGGATGGGGGCTTTAGTTTCTCATTCTTTCTGTATTAAAGAGCCAGTGGCAGCCCCACCTTCTCTAGAGACAGCAGAGGACAGCGATGGCTTTCCTGCGCATGACAGCGGAGCAGATGACGGTTACGGGTTCAAAGTTAATGGAGTGCTTGTAGGGATAGGTGGAGAATTGCTAAAGAAGAACACTTTTGTAAATATGGAGTGACCAGAATTACTTCAATGCAAAAATTTAGATCCAGGAAGGACCTCAATCCCAGAAAGACACTGAGGAGCTGGAGCGTGTCCAGAGAAGGGGAACGGAGCTGGAGAAGGGTCTAGAGCACAAGTGTGGCGAGGAGCAGCTGAGGGACCTGGGCTTGTTCAGCCTGGAGCAAAGGAGGCTCAGGGGAGAGCTTCTGACTCTGACAGCTCCTGACAGGAGGTTGGAGCCAGGGGGGTCGGGCTCTGCTCCCAAGGAACAAGGGAGAAGACAAGAGGAACCAGCCTCAAGTTGCCCCAGGGGAGGTTTAGGTTGGAGCTGAGGAACAATTTCTTCCCCTGCAGGGTTGTCCAGGGCTGTCCCAGGCTGCCCAGGGCAGGGGTGGAGTCCCCGTGATCCCTGGAGGGGTTTCCAAGCCATGGAGCTGTGGTGCTGAGGGACAGGGGTCAGTGGTGCCCTGGCAGTGCTGGGTTAATGGTTGGACTTGATGACCTTCAAGGTCTTTTTCCAACCTGAATGGTTCTATGATTTTAGTTCTTTTTTACTGTGGCTTGAGCAGAGGTACTTTTGGGGCTGAGAAATAATCTTTTTTTTAAAGACTGTTTTTCAATCTGATAGTTATAGTAGCATTTTTTTAATAGATGGTGCTTCTTGTTCTTTGTTTTAGCTCTGCCTGCCTTTGTCAGTGAAAGGGCGTTTCATGCTGGAGATCACAGAGGGAATGCTTTATCTGCATGAGCAGGGCTTCGTGCACAAAGACCTAAAACCAGAAAACATCCTTGTGGACACAGACTTCCACATTAAGGTACATGTTAGAACATAAAGGGAGAAAGCTGATGCTTAGGGTTGAAGAACCTGGTTGAGCTGCATTGGTTGGTATTCCCAAGTGGTGGGTGAACTCTGTAGACTAGGAGAGCATCAGCAGTGGGTCACTGACATACAGCAGCCTGTGCAATCTCAGAGCTTGAGACTGGCAGAATTTTCTCCCAGTAGTGAAAAAAAAAAATTACAATTAAGGGTATTAAAAATAAAAAAGACTAATATTGTTGAGAATTAATGAACTACAAACAACACCACAGCTAGAAAAGAAAAAAAACCAAACCTTAACACGGAGATTGAAACGAAATAGAATGTCTTATGGATCATGTCTTTTGTCCTTTATTGCTGTAATTTCTGCTTCTGCCTGTACCTCCTTTTTATCCCTTTCCTTCTTTTGCCTATTACCTTTTCCTCTTTTGTCTCCCTCTTTTTCACTTAGTCATCACTTTTAAATGACAGCCAGCAGCTACAAAAAAAAAAAAAAGCAGCAGGAGACTACTTCAAAGAATGATTTATAAGCCTGTTCCAAAGCCTTTCTATTAACTTTAGTGGGTTTTTGGATCAAGACACGTAGATATAGAGCCTACTGCTGAATAAACCTCAGTAGAATTTGCAGAAGTCCTCATCAAATGTCCTGTCTCTGGCCAAGGTGAGTTGCTGAAATAATGTAAATGGGATGCTTTTTTGAGTTTCAGAACCAAACTGGGATGTCCTCACATTGCATGACAAACTGAACTGGAACCCAGGATCAAACTCAGAATCAGATCAGAATTCCTTAAGTAGATTGAGCAAAAGTATAATTTAAGGTGCCTGTTTTATGATCTATCTGCTTGAATGTGTCTAACATTGCCAATATTTCTTTATAAAGGGAAACAGTTGTTCTAGGGAACTGCAAGTACAGGAAGATTTGTATCATGTCACATTTGACCTTGTCCCACCTGTGGACACGAGCTTGGACTGCTACTTCCTCAGCAGGATGTCACTTACATTTTCCTCTTTCTCTGAATACATGACCTCTAAATTTATCCCAAAGCTTCAGAACCCTCAAGAGGAACAATAAGCTAGTTAGAGGCAACCAGAGAGAAAAGCAAAGCGAGTGAGAAACGAGGCAAGGTGCCAGCTCAGTTCTGTCAGAAGAGGTTGGCTTGCACAGCTCGGTCTGACAGCTGCCTGGGGCCAAGGCGGGCAGCCCCATTTTCTTCCATTTCTCCTCTCCTGTTGACCTCCTGTTCCCGTGCGTTAGCACTGGTTCCAGTCTGACCACCCTGCCCTGGTTCAGGAAGCCAAACCAGCGGGTTACTCTCTTGTTGGCAGCGGTGCCCTTCTGTTGGGCAGCGGTTGGTCCAGCGAGCCACCAGTGCCTTGCACGAGATCCTACCCCACAAACAGCAGACAGTTTGTTTTCCTTTCTTGTAGTTGCATTTTTCTTTTTTTGCAGTGTTTCCTTTTTAGGTACGTTATTACCATTAGGAAAATCGAGCACTGTGTGACAGATGTGTTTATCTGCTCTCAGCTCTGGCACGTCTCCTTTCTCAGATTGCAGATCTCGGCGTTGCCTGCTTCAAGAACTGGAGTCGGCTGACCCAAGAAGAGACTGTCCGGCAGAAGCAAATCAAGAGCGCTTGCCAGAACAATGCTGGGACTCTTTTCTATATGGCCCCGGAGCATTTACGCTGCCTTAATGTGAAACCTGTGGAGAAATCCGATGTTTACAGCTTTGGCATAGTGATCTGGGTCATTTTTGCCAACAAAGAGCCATATGAACGTAAGTTACTTCCAGGAAGCCTGTATTACAAAACTAAGTTACAAATTTCAAGCATTTTAAGTTATAAAATTAAGATTGAAGGGATTAAATCACCTATGGCCAAGAACAGCACCTGTTAAGCATCTGATGGCCAGTAAGAGGCATTAGTTGCATCATTCCTGACCTTGAGACAAGAGCATCTGAACTGAAATGCAGGCACGAGCCCAGGCTGTTCACAGCCACAAGGTGTGGGCATGAACCTGTGCTCTGTGCAGAGGTGAAGACAAACCATGGCCAGGCCAGGATGGAAGCTCTGATGTCCACTCTTTCCTCCAGTGGGGTGGTTTTCCTTTTGCCAGGAGCAGTCACCCAGCAGTCAGTGCTTGCCAGCTGTGTGGTGCTTGTTCCCCATCACACAGCACTGTGCTTCTGGAGAGCAACAGAGGCAGGCTGTGGAATTCCGGAGTAACGTGGTTATCACTTTGAGTGGATTGTTTGCTAACTAAATGGCTAAATGTTGTCTGTGTGGCCATCTCTGTGTTTCTACCCAGTGCAGAGCAAAACTGAGATTTAGGTTCTAGAGGGCTAGATCTGTCACCCTTACTCACACTGGCCCTGTCTTTTATATAAAAGTACATCTGTTAATCTTAAAATAAATCTCTAATCCATGGAAGTTCAGGCAGTGGATTCAGATTCACCAGTGTAAGAGATCTGTAGCTGTAAATCAGACACCTCTCTTTGGCATCTCCTTTTCCATCTGCACAAACACAGAAGGAGCTGCTTTGTGGTTTCTTTTACCTATGGCAAGGTCACAAACCCCATAATCGGGATCTGATAGGAAACTTTGTTTTTCAGATGGTATAAACGAAGCCCAGATCTGCTTTGGCATCATGAACGGAAACAGACCGGACATAAAAGAGATCACTGATAAATGTCCAGTGGAAATTATTGACTTGATGCAGCAGTGCTGGGAGCAGGAGGCAGAGAAACGGCCAACCTTTGCAGGCAAGGCATTGCTTCACGATTCTTTTTGTTACGCGTCCCTCAGTAGTTTGTAATGCAGCAAAACAAACTGTGGCATGTTTTCATCTTAAAATATACGGTTTTTTTTTGCTTTGAAAATAGAAATACCCACTCACATGGCCAGTAAAGCATGCTGCCTGTGCCCTGACTAAAAATTGGATCTGGTCCAGCATTTACCGATACGGAAATTACTAGTGAGAGGATGGAGCCAGAACACTTGATACCTGCTGATAGTTTGTGTTCAGCATAGTATCTTCCCACTGAAATTTACTGAAAAGCTAATGTCAGCTTGGCTCTGACTGAGAAAATACCCTATGGAAACTAGCTTCAAACGCTGGCCCAGTTTAGCCTTCCACAAGCACTGCAACAGCCTCTGACGAGCTCATCATCCTTTCGTATGGTCGGAGCCCAGAACACTTGTAGGCAGCAAACAACTAGACAGAGCAGGCTGGGAAGGGGACTAAGAGCACTCAGCAAATAAGTCAAAATTCTTTATTTCCTCTTGCCTCTTCTTTCTGCCTTAATATGTAGTACCAAAAAAACCAAACCACCCAACCCCCCCAAAAACCCCAAGATGACAACAACCAAACAAAAAAAAAAGTCCAAAACCAAACCACAAAAAAAAAAAACCCTACATGTAACAGGAAATAGGGGTTTGGATTTATGCAGACACACCAAGAGCTTCACATGCAATAGGCGTGTGCTTAAGTACTGAGAGGAAACTCATGTACCAGGAGGAACCCTTTTACTATTCCCATATTTAATCTGCATAATCTATTGCTGATGGGTTGAGCTTATGCTTTGTGCTGAGCCTTGGCTTCTCATTTTCCCACGTGCGAAATACTGGTGCTTCCCGCGGTAGCAGATGGTTCCAGTAATTCTGCCTTCAGCAGAGACAGGATAGTTGCTTGTCAGATAGCTGAATATGGGTTGTTTCTTACAATGTACAAGAGTCCTCTGGGCAGGGAAGCCAAGGAAAGGTGCTCTCAGCCGCAAGCGACAGACAGAGAGCTTTCACCCTAAAACCAGTATGACAACAACAAAATCCCTAGAAACCCTCCTGTTCTTTTTCCTGTGTCAAGGCTCAACAAGCTGAGGGAACAGATTCCAAATGCATGTATCATTTTTCTGCTTCTGGCCTCATACAGTTCTTTGCTTTTTGCAGAAATTAATCAAAGATACAGGCCGTTTTACTACCAAAATCTAGGAAAAAATATTGAAGACGATCTGAAGGAGTTAAAAGTGAGTAATTTTCCAAGCATTTTAAAGTGTCACTTCCCCACATCCCCTTCTTCTCAGCCCCAGTCCTGGCCAGATTTTGCCACTTTGAGACTGATCCTGCTGGACCAACCTGATTTCCTTCTGCAATAAAAGGGCTGGATTTGGGAAGGAGTGGAGAGCATCTTGGTGATTTTCACCCCATGTTTGGCAGAGGCTGGTGGCTCCCAGCCTGCTTCAGGCCAGGAAGTTATACTGCAGTAATAACAAGATTTGAGATCACATGCTTTTCCTGAGTGCCCAACTTGGTTTCTCTTAGTTTTCTGGCTCTAAGTTCATAAATTAAAATAAAAAGAATGATTTTCTGATTGAAAACAAGAGAACAAGAAGTTCTTGAACGATTGGGCTAATTTTGGAACCTTTATCACATCTTTTAGCAGTTTGCTCACTTCAGTCGTACCGAGCTATCAGTGAGGACCCCTGGCATTAGAGGGTTAATCACTGCAGGGAGGAGAGGCTCAGAAGCTACATAGGCAGGCTTTTTTAACTAAGAAAACAAATTCCTTGATGACGGAAAGAAGTACTTTAAAGAAAACTGTTAATTAATATTTTTACCAAGTCCACACCAGAAACTTTCATTCCCACAACTGTAGAGATCACGCGATGCTTCCGAAGGACCAGTGGCTATTCAAAAAACAATAGCTTTGCAAAATCAAACCAATGAAACAAATTTCCTGGATTGATTTGACCAAACTAACTCACTCTTCAGCTACCAACCCACTTCTCAAGCAGTTCACTTACTCAAATGAAATCTAAAGACCTAAGGTTGAGGCGTGCTTTAGAATGTCATCTTTTGCTTCCAGAAGGAAGTAGATTTTCTGGGGAAGGGGCGGTAGTTGTTGATTTGTAATTGGTGAAAGTACTTCTTGTGTTTAATTTAAAAAAAACAAACCAAAACAACAAAAAAACCCCACTATGCTTTTAGAAATTACGAGTAAGAAGCACTGGGGGAAGTTGAGAAATAGATTTTGCAGGCAAAAACACTTTTTGTGGAGTCTGAATAATGGGAACATCAAAAGAAAAGAAGAGGAATGGATTTTGCCTTCACTGCAGCGAAGTGAGGATGAGGGTTTACAGAAGGCAAGCTGTACTGCATCCCACTGGGAATTTGCTCTGAGCTCCTTGTTCCCAACACGGCCATACCCACATGTAAACCTGCTTCCTCGCCTCCTCCCTGGTGGTGAGTGTACTTACTAAATGCTGCTCCTCGAGCCAGGATGCACGGTTGCTACCTTCACCTCAGCAGCATCTGCTCACTGGGGTTGCTTGCAGAAAGCCCGGCTGAGCAGTCCAGCACTGGCAGTCCCAACCCTCTCTGGGTTAAGCTTGTACCCACGTAGGCCAGGACATTGTTTGCCTAGCTCAGTATTACACACTGCAGTTGCACCACGGTCCTTCCGCCCTTCACTGAAGGGAACATCTTGCTCAGCTGTGGCCCTTTGGTGAAGCTTTTGCCTAGAACTTGATCACTTGCCCTTTCTTACGTGCAGGAAACATGGCCCGAGTCAAACGAGCTGCTGGATAGGATGGAGTCCCTTCAAATAGACGCTGTAGCAGTGAATACCAGTAATGGTCAAGGAGGTAAGTCACTCGCTAGCTCCTCCGTACTCGCTGTATTCTGCCAGAGAAGCAGCTGTGCACCCGAATACAGCAACCTTTCCATTGTGGGGTTATGAACAGACTTGGTCAGTCAGCGCTTCAGAGAGAACTGAAATCACTGAAAAGATTGTGTGCTCACAAAACTCATACTTACTGCTTCCAGTCTTCCACAATCTACAGTCTGAGCCCATTTCATTCGACCCTCTTCTGCTTTCCTCTCCCACGTCAAAAATTTTGTTTAATATTATCAAAGCGACCACTGAAAAAATCTAATTACTGTTCATGCTTGATCTTTCTTTCCGTGGTTTTAGTCATACCAAACGCTTTTATTTCATGACAACTTTCCTTTTCCCCACTCCAGCCTTTCTTACAAATGCTCTGAATACAAACAGGATGCATAATTACAGCATAGTTTATTGTTCATGACCCTGCTCTCTGTGGCGTCTATCAGATGAGCACCAATAGCTACATTTTCTCTCCTTTGTCTCCTGTTTTCTCCAGATCTCAAGTAAGTTGCATGCTCCCTGGTTTTCTAGAGCTGTCTCGCTAATACGTGATGATATAGTTACAGTTTTGGAGTGGTGTACCTGGAATTCTTTTTCAGAAGTTTCCTACCAAGATACCAAAGTTTCTGAATGGCAGAGGATATAGGGTTGTATTTGCAATGCTGATTTACAAGCAACAGTATCAAATTCAGTGGAAGTAAAGTCCTGCTAAGTTTGCTCACAGCATTTGGAAGACATCATTGAATAAATAATGTTGAAGTGCCACACGCAAGTAATAAATCTCCCCCAAAGCTGGGTGTGCCATGGCTGTAGAACTGGCAGATTTAGCAAGGCAGCCCGGCTGCTGGGTTTTTAGATGAGTATAGTTACATTTCCTAAGCAGAAATAATCATGTCTGACTGCAGCTGATTACAGATGCTCTTGTGTTTTAAGCATGAAAGGCTTTCTTGGGAATCTACGCTGCAGAAAGATACTATCTTGACAGCCTGTCAGTCAGCAGCCAGGTTTTCTCCTCTAGTCAATGGGCATTACTCAGAGAGTGGCAGCACAAGATCTGTTCCTACTTCTCAAACTTGCCCTGGAGAGCGGGTGCCGTACGGTTTATGTTAATTGCTAATAGCTGTCCCTTTTGATGAGGTGGTTTCTGTGCTAGCGTATTCCTCCCACTCCTCCTCTAGCAGTGGTAACAAAAGCAGCACAGCGAGCCAGACTGAAGCTGCGCTGATATACAGCCATCAAAAGGAACTAGTTTTGGTCCTTCCTAATATGGAATGAGTTCATGTAATTTGGGAAAAAAAAAACCCCACCAACATCAAGCCAGTTCACTGGCAGTATCTGGGCTAAAGAGAAGCACATACATACACTTCAGTCCAGTTCTACAGTGGTCTCCGGTAGTCCCTGGCTTCAGGCAATGAACAGTGCTTTCTAGACAGCTGTCAGAACTTTAAGAAAGCATCTCTAGTCCCACCCTTAAAAACACAGGAACAAGTAGTAACAAGCAGATTTTGACATCCTAGTTTAGTCTTGGAATGCTGTAGCATGATCCAGACCTTAATCTAGTCCAAGACTAGAGCCAAGTGTCCTTTGGTAGTGAGAATTAGCTTCAAAGACAGAGATGAGACAGACTGCTTATCTGGTAGGTGTTACCTGTAAGATTGTGTTCTTTGGGACTATGAAGAATAAACCAGACAACAAGGACTCATCACAGAATACTCAGATGGGGCATTTTACATAATCATTTGCAAACACGGCTTTAATGACAAATTCTTTGTGCTGTATGAAGTAAGAGCTATTCCAGTGTTCCATCCTGTCACCCTCCAGTTTTGCACTGATTAAAATCCAGTTAATGCCAGTGGAGACAAGAATATTAAATCAGACCCTACAGATGCCTCCAGGAACTGATTCAGTGCTTGAGAACTCGATGGCAATACAAGCAGAGTGTGCAGTACTTGACTAAGTGAGATTTTGACCCCGAGAGCTTAAACAAGCCTGTACTTCCCCAATAAAAATCTGTAATGCTTCATGGTAAGGGCATTCTATAAAGTAAAACACATCCTATAGAATAAAACACAGCTTATGCTGGAAGGAGTGTTATTTTTTCGCAACTTTTACATATTACTGTAATTTTCAAGGTAGATTAATAGATTCTACTGCCATCACAACGAGTTCTGTACGCTTGCATTTGGAAGCATTTCACATAGTTGATTTTCCTCCCTTGCAGATCAGCCTAATTCTCTACACAGCTCTCAAGGTCCCACGACCAGTCAGGTGAACGAAGCTCTGGTTGCTGCCTGCCCCAAGAACCAGCCTGTGGAGACCTGCGAGACCTCCTTTATATCTGCTGATAGTCTGGAAAGAAAACTTCAGCGTGAACTCAACTACCACGCGTCGGGGAGCTGGATGGATAAAGCAGCGCTACCTGTAGCGTACACCCCGGAAATGAGAGAGGAAGAGAGGAGACGAAGAGTTTCCCACGACACGTTTGCAAAGTCAGCTCCTACTCCTCAGTGGAGTGAACTCTATCCAAGAGCTGAAAAAACAGGATCCAACACCAATCCCTGTTTTTGGCCACCGGCAGCTGCAGCAACACCAAAGCTGGGAAATGCAGATATTTTTTACGGGCCAAACCCTAACAGTGTCCTAACGGGAAGCACGGAGGGTCTCTATGGATTGAGTTCAACCCGCACCTTTAGCCTAAGTAAGCTTCCTGTGCCTGAATCTGGCCCAAACCAGCAGTCACAGACCAATGCAAACTGGTATCCAAAGAGTGCAGACACAGATACGGGTGAGATTCCTCTACCTCCAACACCTATGTTCCTTAAGACACACTTGTTCTCTAAAAATGAAATGGCCAAGAACCAAGAGCTGCTACCAATTGCTCTAGAAAGCAAAGGAGAACTTTGGACTCTCAAAAATGCAACATTCATACCACAGGTTCTGCTTGAGCAGAAACAAGAATTTGTGTCATTGCAGAAAACAGATGGGTGTTTTTAGCTTGATTTGCAGCAAGGTAGGAGACTCCAGAGCTCAGGGAGCCAACCAGGAGCTATAGCTCATAACTGGTTTCTCCAGAGAGCTCTGCCAGGTGCTGATGGGGAGCTTCTGTTGGTACTTGCTAGTGAGCTGTGGAGTAGAAAGGTGTGGAGACAAAGAAGGAAGAGGACAGAGTATTGGCAAAAAGTATAAACGGTAGCTGGAGGCCTGCAAGATGTAACCTTTAGAAACTAGAGGTAGCATGAGATACGTTAGCCTGCTCCTACCCCAGACTGGGTATTTTTAGCATGGCATTCTTTTCCAGGTCCTCTCACAAGAAAATCAGGGCTGCCTCGCTGTTTACAGGCAGAACTGCACAAAGGTGTTACTCTGCTGAATTATTTATGCAGAGGCTGGGCTGAGTTTATTTATGGAAATTAATCTGAGAGCTGTCACCTCAGCAGGCAGTAGGGATCAGACCTGCCAGCATCACTAATAAGGGAAAACCTTCTGTTTGGAAGAAGGTGTTCACACACCCACGGGTGTGGGCTCCAGGGATGGCTAAGGCCGTTACTCATGGAGCAAACCCACACTGAGGTAGTTATTCCAGGAGATACAATCCGGTTAATTAAAAAGCTTCTCATCTCTTTGTATTTGAGAGCACAGACTATGTACTTGTACCGCTACAAATACGGCCGTCGTTTTAATTGCTTTTTTATTTACATTGTGCTTTTGGCACTTTTTTAATTCTCCCTCTTCTTTTAGGTAACAAGGATTCCATTTCTTTCACAAGGGGAACCTTTTCCTATTATCCCACTGTACCCAGAGTAAACCCCGGTAAGTGCCGTAGCCTTCTGTCTGTCTGGCAGCCAACAGGCTGTGCGTTGCATCCTGACCAGTGACGCAAAAACCTTCTTGAAATAATTTATGCTATTGCTTAATTCCTCTAACCATAGCTGAAGTTACTGGTACCAGTCTGTAAAACGAGTTCCTTTCTCTAGCAAGGCCTGTCCACGCCACTAAATGCGCGGTTGATGGATCAAGGACAACATCTTCTGTTGTGTAAAAAAGCTTTTCAAAAACAGAAGGCGTTGTAAGACCTGCTGCACACCTAAACCCATCACTTTGTGAGCTGAAATGTCAAGTTGCTGTGACTCTGCCCAGCTCCTGAACCACATTTAGGACTTCTTTCCTGCTCTGGATTTTTAACTAGCCCTTTCAAGGCTTGTCCAGTTTCCAAGTGGTTTACGCTTAGAAAGAAAACACGAAGCAGCGGGTCTCTGTCTTCTACAGCACGCCCCTTGGAATTGTTAGATGGTGACCCAAACGTGACAATCGAGCAAAGCGTAGAGACTTGGGAAGGAGATTCATGAGCACAGAAACTTTTACTGTGAATATTGACCAAGTTGTACACATTTTCAAAATCTGTGCTAGATTCATTTTGTTACCAGGTAAGAAAATAGCAAATACATGAGATGTGCGTGTCCGTCACCACAAGAAAAGAGGAAAGGATACAGGAATCATAATATTTTGCCACATGATAAAATGTTTTCCTTTCTTGCAACTTCTAGAAACAAATCACGCCTCTGTGTAAATATTTATGACTAGCAGTTTCAGGCTAACAAACATTAAAGGCATTCAGTCAGATTTTCGTAGGTGACCATAGCTTGCCACACTTCACATTGCAATTAAGTGTGTAGCAAGGACGTTTCTGCATCTGACCATCATTTGGGGTGATTAAATACAGAGCTTGGGCTATCAGCTTAAGTATCTGTTCAGTTTTAGACCCAGGCTGTGGTACTCACCACTTGAACTAAAGTTAGAACATTTAATGGATGATTATCCAGAGTTCAGAAAACACTGTCGAGATCATAGAAAACTGACATCACTTAACATGGCTAGAATAGTCACTTAGTTTCATGTTGTGTGTGGAAAACAGGCAACTATAAGCAAGGACCCCAAATGAGGTGTTTTAGCCACAGATGCAAGCTCCTGGAGGTGCACGCATCCTAGCTGTGAGATTGATTGCTGAGGATTCAGGCCTTAAAATAAAGGAGAAGGGGTTTTTGGTGTCTCGGAAACTATTCTAATCTTGCCTTTGAACCAAAATACAGAACAGGGGAAAAAAAAAGAGAGAGAAATGTTGGCAAACACTGAGCAAGTAGCACACTGTGAAAATAGATCCAGCTGGAGAACGTACCCCTAGATAGCAGGGATGAAATCCAGCAGAGAGCTGCCATCAAGACAGCGCAGTGTAACGTGGAGTTACAGAAAGCTTACGAGCAACTGGAAATGGTTTTCTGTAGTCTCACAGAGCTTCCAAGTCACAACCGTAAACCTGAACTTGACAGCTCCGAAAAGTAAAGCTGAGAGGCAGAAGTCAGGCTTTAAAATTTAAACAAAAAAGCACTTTTGAGTAAAGACTGACCTCTTGAAGCTGTTCACCGACAACGACCGAGGCTGCTGGCACACATTCCTAAAGCACAGGGAACATTATTTCCAGTCTAGTAACTACCAGCCTGTCAGGCTCGCTTATGGCACTTTGTCACAGACCAGAACAGGATGGGCTTGCACTGAAGTACATTTCTGTCACGCTGCGTAATGCAAACGTGCTCACAGCTGCCAGTAAACGGCTATTTCTACATTAAATGTAATAAAACCATCCAATCGCTCCCGTTATTGGCGTAACCTTCCCCCTTTCTACGGTAGTTCTTGACATTTTGAATCGTATGGAGTTGTTGATGACATTGTATTAAAATTCCCTTATACAGAAGACTCCATCAAATACAACATAAGCAACAGTTCTGGAATTCAGATTGGATCCTACAATCACATGAAGATTGAAGACCAGAATCAACACATCAGCCCTTCTCCTGCTGCTACAGAAGCCACTTATATGCATTATGAAGCAATGGGTGTATTTGGTAAGAGAAATACCTCCCTGCTTTTGCCACGCTCTCCCGCTGTGTTTATCTGAGAAGCATTTGGTTTGGAACGTGTGAAAGCAGCACAGCTTTCTCCCTCTAATACTTGGGACATGAGCGTTTGGGTCCTTTTCTGCTCTGTGTTAAGGGTGTATAAAACAAGTAAGGGCTTGTGCTAACACTGTTCTGTAATAACCACCTGCCCCATTTGTCCTGCGGTTTCACGACCTCTTGCAAGACACCAGGTATATGTATAGGTGTGCGTGCATCAAGAACACGAGGAATACCATCACTCAGGTTGGTAGAAGCAAGGTCAGGATTGTTGGTTCTCTATTGACTTATAGCTTAAATCACAGGATATTCTGAGCTGGAAGGGACCCATGCAGATCACCGAGTCCAGCACCTGACACCACACAAGGAAAGCTAAAAGTTTAAAACTATATATCTAAGAACATTGTCCAGATGCTGCTCGGACACTGACAGGCTTGGGGCCACGACCACTTCACTCGGATAGAAATCGGAAGATTCCTATTGTTGTCAGTCAGTACTGGATTAAACCATCCCTGTGTATTCCCAAGTAAACAATTAACACGTCCTAGAATACAAGACACATACAGACATGACTCTAAGGATTCCAGGAAGGAGCTTTTCAATTTTGCAGCTGTTGAGGTGACAGACTACGACAGCCTCGGATCAAAAAGCAAATCCAGCAGCTGCCCCGTGAATACATGTGTTCGGACTGGGAGGTTCTTTCCTGGCATCACTGGGCAACACTCCCTCCACAAACCCCACTTCTGAGCCCATCGCTGAAATGCTGTCTCCAAGTGTTGTCAATAAATAGCTGGGGGTGGCAGGCAAATAGCGAAGGGAGCAGAAGAAAGGTTAAACAATGCCATTCCCTTACTCTCCCTCTCCTTTTGCAGACAATACTACTGTCCTGACGGAGAAACACCTGAATCTAGTGAGAGAAAAGCTGGCTAAGCAGTGGAAGCACTGCGCTCGCAAACTGGGCTTCTGCGACCCCGAGATCGACGAAATCGATCATGACTACGAGCGAGATGGACTGAAAGAGAAAGTGTACCAGATGCTGCTCAAGTGGGAGATGCGGAAGGGCTCCAAAGGCACCACGGTCGGGGAGCTCGCCAAAGCCCTCTTCGGCTGCCAGAGACTGGATCTCCTCACCAGTTTGATCCAGATCAAGGAGGAATGAGTTGACTGGGGTAAAATGAGGGTATTTTTCCCAGAAGACCTTCCATAACAAGTAATAATTCCAGACAGACCTTCTGGAGCTCTTCTTTTTGCACAGACATTTTGGAACGCATTTTTTTTTTCTGCCGATTTTCAGGGAATCCCTCCAGTAAATCAAACAGCTTACGTCAAGATCGTTGGCCTTCCAGAGGATAGAAGAAAATCAGCATCTTACTGATAAATAAAATGATTTTCCAAAGATAACAACAAGAAAATTCAATACCGGTATTGATTTGAGGAGAATGAGCAAGCCAAGAGTTCTAGATTCTATCTGGAAACGCCTTGGTACCCCTGCTCAGCTCTGCTCAAAACGTGGCCTTTCAGCACGGCGAGTGTGCCGGTAATCACGGGCAAGGGCTGACTCGCTCCGCAGGAAACTTGGGAAGAAAACAAACAAACAAACTTAACTCTTCAGTTGTGCCCCAGGTGCCAATACTTACGAAGGTGCTAACCCAGAGTGCTCCCAGTCAATAGGATACTGGTGTTTACATCTTTTTATAATGTTTAGTACATGCCAGTGTCTCGAATTACACAGAAGAGCAGTGTGAATAAAAGCAAAATGGATTCTTGGCTTAAAAAGTACATAGGTGATGAAATACTCTTCTTTAAAGGGCTAATATTGCATTAGATTTTTACATTGTTTGGTAGTAAAGATTTCACACTCTAAGTTCCTCATCTGCTTTATGAAATATCATAAAAAGAAATGGAACCTTTATGCAATCCCAAGTGAAAACCTGGAAATACGAGAGCTTTGGGAAGGGGAAGTGGCTTATCCATAGGGATGACCCTATGGGTCATCCACCCAGACACTAGAGCATTTCTGTACATTCTGTTAATGTATGCCAGACCCCATACTTCCCTTCCCACCAAGGCCAGCTTGGGCTGTGCCCGTGTACACCACAGTACTATTTCTATTTTTCATTCCTCAGAGTTTATTGCCTCGCTGTTCTTAGCACCATGCTACATTTTCTATAAACTCTTGAGTATAATAGATGGGTAAAAGACATTATTCTCTAGTATAATGATCATACACTTTCCAGAAGTAATAACTTGAAGCAGAGAGAGAAATACACAGGGTGGGGAGAGTCTTCTCCTCAGCATCGGTCCACGGAGTTATAATCACCGAGTAACTACATTACGTCGTGAAACAGATTCCTGAGGAGTCCTGCAAAGTCCATTTCTGTTCCAATAAGGTTGGTTTCACAGTTTTCCTACAGCAATTCCCTACCCTGTGTTTGCTTTTAAGTCTCACATACCTGTGGTCTTTACACAACACACCAGTTTTCCCCTCCTAAGTCTGACCTGGTACCCAGAATGAATCTCAATCATTAATGAGTGTACACAAATGGCTCATTTTCTCTTTATTAAAGCAAGCCCGGAGCTTGTGTTCTGACACAACAACCACAGAGATGTAGAGCAGCACCACCATGAAGCATCTCTGAACCAGACTTGGGCACAAGGCAGTCCTAGATCCGTGAAGTGGGATGCAGGAGATGAAGGTTCTTACAGATTTGAGGCTGTCAAGTCCAGTTCCAGACTAGCGCTCATAGTTCAAGTGACACTGTGGATAATCCAGAAAACAACCACCATACCCAAAGCTAGAGACAATCTCTCAGTCCAATGCTTACAGAACTCGATCACAGAGAAAAAGATTCAGTTTCCCAGGCAGAAAATAGAAAGTACTACAGGTTCTTTGGCATATTGCTGAAGAGCACATAATAGGACCCAAGGCCTTGAAGCTGGAGACAAAATTAGAATACATATTTAATAGCAAGGATGATTAACTGATAGAATAAACTACCTAGGGAGCCTGTGGATCCTCCAGATAGCTTTTAATTAAGGCTGGTCTCGTGTCTTAACGATGCATGTAGTCAAAACCAAAGCTATAGGTCTCAATACAGGGCCACATCAGAGCTAACAAGCACTGGGACAGGATTTCTCCCCTGGTTCCCAGTGCCCTCTAGGCATTTCTTCCACACCTTCCTCATCCCAGCCTCTGCAGATGACAGAAAGTGCTGCCAGGTTTCCCTCCCAGCCTAGGAAGGAGCACCAGGAGTCAGCTCCTTTGAGAGGGGTGCTCCTTTGTTCCTCAGCCAAGGAAAGCACAACTCTTGCTCTCAATCCTTCACACAGCCCCTGGGAGAAGGGAGGGGGGACGCTGGGATCATAACGGGGTCTAGGTGCAGGGTCTAGGAGCTGTCTCTGTGCTGGAGGAAGCATTGTCTAGGAGTGGAACAAAGGCCAGACCCCTGGCTTACGCTGGGTTTCCTTCTCCTCGCCCACTGCTCCTCTCCAGCTTTAAGTAGGTCATTTCCTTTCTCTGCAGCACAGTTTCCTCACTGCTTTGGTACAAACAATAACTTCTGCCAGTACTAAGATGTGATCAGATAATGAGCATTAAAGCTTACAGAGCTCAAAGAGAAGCCTGATGAGAGCCATTCCAGTGAGAAATCCCCACTAATCACCTTAACAGAGTGGTAACACCACTCGGATTTTGAACGATGGGTTGCCATTCCTGCACACCCCACACACATCTCAAGCTGTGAGAACCAAGTGCAGCATCAGAAGGGACATCTGGGTCACTGAGTTCACTAAAACCGAGTTCACACAGCCCCTTCTGCAAACACACCAAGAACCATCCTCTGTTAGCCTTGCCCCCTCCAAGGGACAAGCTGTTTCTGCTTTTGTACCAGAGCATTTGGAGCAGTTTCAGGTCTCTGAGCCTAGAATACCTTGAATCCAAACAAAAATTACGCCAAGACCGCTTAGATTTACAGGATGGAGATCATATTCAACTTTGAAATGATGAGAGCATCTCGCATCGAAACGTCTGCGCTCAGGCACTTTGGATTGATAATGCAGTTACTCATGAACATGCAGACACTATGAAGCTGACAGTCACCCATCCTTAGCTAGCATGAGACAAACACTGGCAAACGTAATGAAAACAATTCTTAGATGCACATCTGTGCCTTCGTTTCTTCATCTGTCTCAAATGTTCTTTGAGCTGAGGTACCTAGGATCTTTTTCTATGAGCTGTTCTGCTTTTAACAAACCATCCTTCTCTTTGTGATCCAAGTCTGGTGGTTCTCAGCTTGGGTAATATTCCAGCTAAACAGGCCTCCTGCTACCCAACACTTCACAGCTTCAAAAATTCCACATCCTTCTCAGTCTCTCATTTGGAAGGTCAATACCACATTACAAGCACAACTGGATTTGGAAATTCACCACTACCCAAACTTCCCTTCTTTGTAGAGCTGAAGCAACGAGGTTTTGTTTTAAGGCGAAAACATTGATTGCTCCAACAATCGACATCCAAGAGGCACAAGAGCTGGAGTAGCAAAACAGACATGAGAACAGCAGGATACTTCACTTCGTACAAGTAGCTACAATAAAAGAGGCGAAGTCACAGAATCATCTATATTGCAAAAGACCTTTAAGATCATTGAGTCCAACCATTAACCCTACTCTACCAAGACCACAACTAAGCCATATCCACAAGCACCACATCTAGATGGCTTTTAAACACACCCAGGGATGGTGACTCCACCACCTCCCTGGGCAGCCTGTTCCAGTGCCTGACAACCCTTTCAGAGAAACCATTTTTCCTAATATCCAGTTTAAACCTTCCCCGGTGCAGCTCGAGGCCATTCCCTCTTGTCCTATCACTAGCTACTTGTGAGACGAGACCAGCACCTGCCCCTCTACAGCGTCTGATGTCGACCCATCAATGCACACACAGACTCAAGAAGCAAACCTGCAGGAAGAAGCAAATTCTACAACGATACCTGGACCCCAAGGGACACCGATGGGACACAGGTACGGCTGTAATGCTGCTGGAGCTGAGGCAGGATCCACAGCCCTGTGCTGAGCTGCAGGGAGGTTCCCGGGCCCGGGAGCAGAGAGGGTGTGGAGCAGAGCACAACTGAGGACAGTCAGGGCTATTAAAACTGGTTAGTGCCCTGATAAATGAGCTCCTCCTTGGAAGCTCTGGAGTTAAAGCCCCGTTAATGGTGATGATTCCCTATGGGGTCACTGCATCTGACACGAGAACGCTGTAAGTGGGCGCAATTAATGCCTCTGGAGCCCTGGAATTAGCCCTTCCATGTGATGCTCCAGCATGTCCCAGGGGACCCACTGTGTCAGTCACCGTCTCCTCTAGCCTAGACTTTCTACAGGGCGAAAAGGCTCTACAAGGTGAAGGTTTCTCCCCCGAAAAAGCTTAAAAATTGTAGATGGGTATTTTCTATCCAACCAGCGGCCAGGGGATGCCTCAGCCCTTACAAGTGAACAGGTGTATTAAAAGCTTTCGCGGTGCTGCAGCTCCGTTCTGCCGTGGGCTGGGAACAGCGAGGGGCCAAGCGGCCCCTGCTCGGTGGGTGACCGCAGGGTCCCCGCGGGGCAGGCCCGGGAAGGCCGCGGGGGAAGCCCGCGTAGGCCGCGGCACCGCCGGGGCGGGAAGGCGGGGACGGAGGCGACAGGGACCGAGGCGGAGGGGCCGGGGATGGAGGCGGAGACGGAGGCGGAGACGGAGGCGGGACGGTCCGTCCCCTCTCCTCGCCAGCCGCGGGGCTTCCTTGGGCAAAATGGCTCCGCGGGGCCTGTGCCGGGCCTTGCGGGCGCTGCTGCTGCTGCCGCAGCCGCCGCTCGCACCCCGGGGACCGGCCGCTTCCTACGGGTAAACACCGCAGCCGCTTCCCCTGCCCCTTCCCCTCGTCCCTTGCCAGGTCCCCGGGGAGGGGAGCGAAGGAAATGCTTTGGCAGGGCTGCGCTGGGTCTGGGAGGGTCCAAGGAGGGACCCCGCGGCGGGGGGGCCCTTGCCTCGCCCGCTCGGGCAGAGCCTTTCCTTCCCTCGGCTGCTTCCCGGGAGCTGCACAAGCTCCGCAGCCCTTTCCCGTCGGTGTCCGTCCCCGTCCCCTCTGCCCAGGGTGCTTTCCCGCTGTGGAGAGCTGCCTGCAGCTGCTGCCGGGGGAGAGGGAACAGCTACTGATGCCTGGAGTCCTGCTCCTGCTGCACATCCCACGAAGGGAAACAGACATAGTGCCGTATTTCCCCTTGTGGCAGAGTCTTTTTTTTTTTGTCCTCCCCTTTAAGTCATGTTTGTGAAGCCTAAGTACAAGTGCTCCCTGGTGCTCCCAACTGGACACTTCCCTGCTCCCGACAAGGTTTTTATTTAATCTTCCGTGCACGTGTGAAAAGCAAGGGACCCGTTTAAATCTCACTGTATCTAGAAAAATTATTCTGTATTCCTTGAATGACCATGTAGTAATGAGAATTATCTATCTGAATGTTTCCCTTTTCCCTTCCTTTTCTCTCATCCCTAGTACTTCAATAAAATCTGCCAAAATCCAAGTGAACGGAGTCCACCTGCATTATCAGCAGACAGGAGAAGGAAGCCACGCGGTTCTTCTGCTTCCCGGAATGCTAGGTCTGCAGATTGTGTCTTATCTTACCTCTTTCTCCACCTGGTTTCAAGCTAGAACACACAAAGCTGTTTGTAGTATGTTCAGCACCTGGGTAAGGAGCATTACTGTTAAGATTGCTGCACGTACAACAGTTAAGAAAAGGCAGAGTTCTTGCAATCAGTTAACAGCTTAAAGATTTCATTTATCCCACAAGGCACCTTTTATACAATGTCTTGACTTGTGCAATAGTCACCCACACACTGGGGTTTAAGTGTGCAAAGGGTGCATCCAGCTCAGGTGGGGAATAGCTACACAACCTGCAAAATAGCACAGGGGAAAAATATCAGCTCAGCTCCTACTTGTCACACAGACTGCATTATACATCCCTTTGTAGAAACTAGGTGCATTTCTGTTTAATTAATAGTCATAATGCAGCACTTGCAGTTTATTATCATAGCAAAAAGGGCACAATTAAGATGGACTTTTTGCCATACCCTTCTAAGGTATATTTTGTTTATTTTGTTTTGGTTATTCACAGCAACATCAGTAACATTCCCAATGGCTTTTTTTTTTTTGACCAGGCCACTGCTAAGTGGCATCTGTTCCCCGAGACCACTGCTTTTGATAGCAGCCTTTAAAAATTAACACAGCCTTTTTTCTCCTGTGTTCTCACAGTCATAAGGAACCAATCAGACTTACTATCACTTCATGGCTGTCAGCAGGACCGTGGCTGTGCTCAGAGTTGAGCTCATGCTTAACTGAATCACATGATCAGGGTGATAGAGCAGCAAGAAATGAAGATCAGGAAACGTTTGTTGTTCTTGTCAGCAACATTTTCAAGTCTTTGTGAAGCAGTTATTTCTTTCAAAGAATTCTTGAGTGGAAGGTAGAAAGTTAATATGAGGGATGCTTTAATTGTCATGTGGTTTAACCTACTGCTTTTAAACAGCTTTTTAAGCTAGTAAATCTGTTGCCAACTTTAAATAGGAACGATTTATTTCTTCAAGTTGTGAGTAATATTATTATTAGTTGTACATTGCTATTGTTTGGATAGCATTATTATAAACAGTAAGAGTTAGGCTTAGTATCTTTACCATTATTAAGTTTATGGTTTAACTTTTTGCGGCAACATGTGGGGATGAGCTTGACATTCTGACTGTCAAGTACTTCTTCCCTCTGTACTTAAGCTTTCAATATTATTGTGTACTATTTACTCACACACCTACCAGAAATGGTTTGCTCTGAGCACAAGGCAGATAGTTCAAGATTTTTCTCGAGGTGCTTCCTGCCAGAGAGTGAGTTACAACTGGGGATAAAGTGTCCTTCAGTTGATGGATAACCTCTTTTTTAGAGTCAAGATACAGGTTTCCATTTAGTCTGTGTACTATGTATGTGTTGTGGTGGTGACTGTAACTGAAAAATGATGATGTTGCAGGGAGTGGCCAAACCGATTTTGGACCACAGCTGAAGTCTATGAATAAGCAGCTGTTCACAGTTGTTGCTTGGGATCCTCGGGGATATGGACAGTCCATCCCTCCCTCTCGAGACTTTCCTCCAGATTTCTTTGAGAGGGATGCAAAAGATGCTGTGGATCTTATGCAGGTAAAGTTATTCCTAGATTTTTATTTTGTTTAAATATATATGTAAAAGCTGTTTTCCTTAAGTATTGAGGAGGAAGAACACTTAAGCGTGTTGCTTCCAGTGGACAAGTTATGCAAAAAAGCATATAAATGAAGGCTTAAAACTGAGCAGATACACATCATTCTGGAAAATATTTTCTTCTTCCATCTCTTCAGCAGTATACAGAGGCTCAGCAGTAGGAATTAATTACAAAGGAATATGGTTTTATTTCAAGACACAGTCCTAAGAGGTTTGCAGCCAAGAAGCATTTAAGTTTAGGTAAAGTGTATATAAAACCCCAAATCTATGCTAAGTGGTTTAACTGAAAGGATTATAGTAGTGAAAGGTTCTTAAAAAAAATTCCAGCTAATAGAATCTTGGCATTTTGCCTTGAGCAGCCCATTTGACTCTGAAAATTAACTCAACACTGCATTTTACAGCATATTACCAACATTTCTGTGGGAAATTGAAGGGTTCCTGTGATCACACCAGATCTTAATAATTAATGCAGCTATTGTGATAGAGAATGTGACCCAAAGCTGTTACTGCTTCTGCATCTTGCAGGAGGTTTTTATTTCAGTTCTGTGTTTCTGTTTCTTTTCTGTTCCATCCTCTAAGTGCTAACACTATTTTCTGGCTTAGTTTTAACTAATATTTTGGCTTTGTTATACTAAGCTATACAGTCTCTTTGGCCGTGTTAAGAAAGTTGGCAGAGCATGAAAATTCCAGAAATATGAGACAAGATTCAGACAGTCAATCCAACTGTATTTCTGTAATAAGCAGAAACCCATCTGAAATGGGTAAATTCAGCCTTTCTGGAGTGTTCTGCCTAGCTAAACAAAACAAAACGTTGTAGAAAACTGGAAGGGCAGGTGTAATTTCTTATTTCCTAAGGATTTGATGTTTCCTTACGTATTTTTATAAATAGCAGGAAAATTATCCTGTCAAATTACAAAATGTAACTGTAGTTCAGCTGTGTAGCGTTGTCTCCAAATCTGTACTGTTAGTTTGCAGGAAATATTTAACATTTGCTTGTAAAACCAGCTGATGATTTGCTTATACCTTTCTCATACCAACCAAGGCACTAAACTTTAAGAAGTTCTCTCTGCTGGGATGGAGCGATGGTGGAATCACTGCACTCATCGCAGCCGCCAAGTATCCAGCTCTCATCCACAAGCTGGTTGTCTGGGGAGCAAATGCCAGCGTTACTCAGGAGGATATAAGAATTTATAATGGTATGTACCATCTGAATATCCCAGCCTAAAAGAATTATTTCCCTTCTTGACCTAAGGGTCTGAGTCATGTAACGGCTAAGGCGAGAGTTCAGGACACAGCAAACCTAGAGGAACAGGACACAAAATTCACCAAGTGGCTAAGTATAGGGGTAGATTAAAGTCACAGCAAGAAACTCCCCAACAATTACTCCAGGGGTAATATAATAGATTTGATTTTTTTTTAACAAGTCCTTACCAGGTGATGCTGCTGAAAAGCAGAAGTTACAGTAACGTATCAGTAGCTATCAGAAAGTCAGGTTTTTTGGTGCTGTAACAAATTCCTAAATATAAATGCCAAATAATACTACTGAGCCCAGGCTTGCTTTCTTTCCACACCTCTTGCACAACCTTTAAACAACACGCACAGAAAATCACTGGGCTAGCAGAGAACAGCTTTTGCCTCCAGGGCCAGTGTAATACACAGTGAGAAAACAAGCTCATAACCTACCCTTGGAGTTCAAGAAGCAAATGAATCACTCAAATAAATGTCCCAGGATGCTTTTCTAATTTGCATTCCTTCAAAGCTAATTACCACAGTTACAAAACCTTTGCAAAGTAAAGAAACATGAAATAGAATCTGGCCATTGTCACTAAGGGAAAAAAAGAGCAAAAAGTGCTGGTGAACTCATAGAGAGACCTTATTTCCTTTTGAAATTAAAAATTAACAGAGTTAACTATGCAAGCTCACAGCAAACATAACCCAGGACAGCTTCACGTGAGGGACTGGGGTCTGAGCTAGACGAGTTGGGACATCTGCCTGTCTCCCTTGAGCTGAATCACAGGTGTATGTGTTGCACACAGGTACTCCCCTTGCCTACAGTAAAGCACTTTCAATGGTAGCAGCGGTATATTTTTTAGTTCAGTAAGCAAAATGCTTTTTTATTTTGGTAAAAGTACTGCTCTAGTTCTTCATGTGCTTTTATATGCATGAAGTTCTTATTATATAATTATGAAATACATGTAAATAGCCAGCAGGCTAAAATGCTAGAAAAATATTTTAAAATAATAAAAGAAAAAGAAGTCTTACTTTAGACTGAGAACCCACAGCAATGCTGGCCCAGGGCCTCCTCAAGGACTAGGTGCTTTCCACATCTCTCCCTGGGTGGTGGAGCTCAGAATAGCAGCACAAGCCTTCTCCAGCTGGCCCCTGAGCTGCAGTGGAGGGCCTGGGAGGAGAGAAGGGTGTTTATTTGGTATCTGTGTCCTTTCCCCTCCTCTTTTTAAATTAAGGCCATCTGCAAGGAGTAAACCAGGAGATTCTCTGAGGGAAACAAACACCTGCTCAGTGACAGCCAGCCTGGCTGAGCAAACTCATTCCCAATCAGATGCTGTTAAAAAAACCTTCCAATCACTTGCTACCTTGCTCATTTGGCTGGACAGGTTCTGCTTGTTAATTAATGCCTCACTTCTTTATTCCTTTAATTCCCATTTGAAACCAATTAAAAGCTTTGCTAGGGGGTGATGATTCAGTACTTTCTAGGTCTCTTTCAAGTTCTCTGCCATACCAACATGGTTTTGGGCTTCATTGGTACAAAGCTGTACAGCTGAAATCTGGTTTGGTGAAAGTCACCCTTGTGGATATCTTGACTGGGAGAAGTACTGAAAATTCTAGTCAGGAAAAACAGGTAAATCTGACAAATAAGTAACTAGAATGTCAGATTATTTGTACAGCTCCAGACAGCCCACCATGAGTCACAGGATTCTACTAAGTAGAGTTGCTTGTTTTTCTGTAAGACTGTGGCCAATGTACCATGATGTCAGCCTGCTGGAATGCCTTAGTAAGAGCTTCCTTCCTCTGGATGCTGGTAGGAGCCATAGAAGAACTTCCATCCATGAGCCATGGATAGAAAAATGAATTGCCAGCTCTTGTACTAGGTGTTGACAGTGCTGGGTTATATCTTGTGCCTGGAAAGGGCTTGACATATTTCAATATTATTTCATGTAGGCATCCGAGATGTTTCAAAATGGAGTGAAAAGGTCAAGAAACCACTGGAAGAGATGTATGGACATAAGTACTTTGCACAAACCTGTGAGGCTTGGGTAGATGGAATATCTCGCTTTGCGGAAAACCCAGACGGTAAGGCTTTTACAGTGTTAAGCTGAAGCAGTTCTAGTAGCAGGCAGCTCTGGATAAAAATCTAACAGCCGGTACAAGAAGGACTCTGCATATTTCATTAAGAGCTAGGTCTGACTCAAACTCCTGAACAAAGAAATTACTTTGCAGATGGTTCACAAACCAGCAAGGTACAGGAGGAAAACTCATTTATGGGAAGCATTAGCTGATGAGTCTCTCCTCCTGTTCCACCACAAAACTACATCATTAAATGGTTGCTTATGTGCAGACTGAACAGGAGAGACTCTGCTTGAGCCTCTTTCCTCTCTGTGTTAAAGGATTACCTTTTGGTGACAGTTAAGATATCCCAAAAGTGAGGCATGTTCATTCCAGTTCCTGCAGACTGGAACAGGAGCTGAAGCACTGTTTCAAACCTAGTAGCATGTGAGATGAAAAAAAGACAACAGTTCAGGTTTTGAGAACTCACAATTAACAAAACACATTTATAAAACACTATTGACATGGCTTAAAAATCCCAAAAGAATAAACTAGACAGATAGGGCAAATACAAGAAAAGGGGCTAATAAAACCTGTCAGAGATAAAAGGACAGCAAAGTCTTTGTTGGTCAGAAACTCAACTCAAGCCCTTTTTAAGAAATAGTCTATTTTTCCTAAATGTGAGAGTTTCTAGTGTGAAATGCCATGAGGAAGTAACTTTAAAATGTGCCAACACTTAATGAAACAGAGTAAGCTGCATAAAGCTGCAAAAGTCAAGATTCTTCTTGCTGTTCTCAGTTTCTGGAGTAAATATAATCTAGTGGTTATAGTACAAAACAGTTTTAGGACTGGAAATGAGGAAATAATAGTTTGACTGCCAACTACGTCCTTAGGTAAATAACCCATGTTTACTTGTTACTTCTGAAAAAGTCAATATTTGTGCAGGTGTTTGAGAATTATGGGTCAAGCATTCTAAATGAAAATATTTAACCAGTAGAACTTTAAACTAAGAGCATGTAAATAAACAAACAATCGGAAAAACTCTGTGAAACTGTATGACCGTAGAGCTAAGGAAAGCATGGGCATGGGAACATTGACTGCAGAGACGTTGGCACCTTCAAGGAGACAACTACAAACAGGACAAAATTAGCTCACAGATAAACGGAACGTAAACCTCAACAAGTGTGTTTTGCCCAAAGATTCTCTTCAAGAGCACGGGAGGTTAGGCAAAGAGTTTAGAAACAGGGTTCTTAGGGGATGAGGGAGTAGAAGAGTCGTTAAGAAAAAGCATTAAAATTCCTTCTAGTGAGATTAAAGACCAGTAAGCATGAAATTATTCTTAAGGTTGTGTAAACTGAACTGGAAGGGAGAATAACCTTCAAATAGCATTAGAACAATTTGTTTTAAGTGGTTATTCATTGCAGACAGCAAAGGGTCTGGAAGGTAAAACAGACATGAGTACAATCTAAGTTAACTCGTCTATAAAAGGAGCAAATCTTGTGACCTGAAACTGATGTAACAAAATGCAGCATTAGCATGAAGCCCTTAAGACTCTAAGACTGAAAAAAGCAGTGAGGAAAGAGATGAGTGTTTGCTTTGAACAGTCAGACAGCCTGGGGGAAACGTGGAGCAGAACCACTTCATTCGCTCTACCGGTTTGTGTTCGAATCCATTAATGAAGGAAATTCCAGTCAAGGAACATTTTGGAGAAAGAAATGTTGTTTCTAGTGATGATTGCATAGTTCCATAGATTAACTGCACACTATCCACAGGGAGAGGCAACAGCTATAACCCAGTGGAGTTCAGTCCTTTACAGAAGCAGTTCCAGCCTTTCACAGTATTTTAAAACAAAGCATGACCTTCATTTATTTTCTCCCTAGGTAGTATCTGCCAACAGTTGCTGCCAGATATTAAATGCCCTACATTTATAATTCATGGTGAGAAAGACCCTTTGGTTCCACAAGCTCATGCAGAATACATTCATAAGCACATCAAAGGCTCTCGGTAAGTTCTGTCCTGGACTGTTTATAGGCCATGCTTGAAGAAATGAAGCAGTTCAAACCCAGTGTAACAAAAAAAAAAAAAAGGATTTGGACACATTGTCTCTGCCCCAGAGAGCTGTTCTCAACTTCCCTAGCAAGTTGCAATGCAAACACTGTAGCTAGATCTTTGTTGCAATATAAAAAGTATAATATTTTAATAAGCTCCTTTTTAAAGTCCTCCAAGAGAAACCACGTGCTGTCCTTTTCCTCTTATCCCTTCACACACAGAACCACTCCTTAATATTTATCAAAAAAAGCAAGTTGCTTCTGTTTCTGGTATGGCCACTGCATTCCTGTTTGCTGAAGAGAGATCATTTCTGTCCTGTTCAGCAGGGCAGTGAACTGAGATGCTATGAACAGAGAGTCCCAGTTACTAGGGAGAAGCACAGGGTACTGATGTTTGCTCTGCCTTGTTGATGCAAACAACCTCAAAGATATTGTTTTTCTAACTTGTCCCACAAATTGTCAGTGTTATTAAAAACAGAATGAGAAAAATGTACAACTATGCTCACAGATATTATTTTATAAGCAAGAAAAATCTCGGGGCACCCTCTGCTTCATTTGAAAATTCCAGAAATGCTTCCTATAAAACACTGGGATTTCACCAGCTGCATTTTCCTCATCAGTTTGCACACAGATTCAAGGGTTCTGTTAATACTTAACCAACAATGATGGTTAACATGGAGAAAAAACCCATTTTTATAAATGCAGAGTGTAGGGAACTGTTCCACTGGTGTCATCTCTGAAAAATTGACTGATATATTTATCTGAGTCAGCCCCTGTTCATGGGGACACATTATGCCACAGAAAAGAGAACAATAGACCTCCACAACAATCACATGTGGGTGTTTTACTCCCTGTCTGCTTGCTCTTTGAAAGACAAGCTGAGGAGGAAACTTAGAAGCTGCTATCCAATAAAATGTAAAGTGATTCTTTGTAAATCCTTGTGCTGAAGTGCTCCCTTATTTGTGTATTTCTCAGAAATCAGACTAATGCTGCCCTCAGAAACTAATACTCATGATCCCCTTCTTCCCACATTCCATTCTGAAACAGAAGAAAAACCTGAAGTTTAGCACATTCAGTAACACACTTTTACCATCAGCTTTTACTACTAGATAAAAATCACAGCTGGAAAGTAGAAAAAGCTTTTGCTGTTTGTAGTGCAGATACATTGCAGGTTTCTGTCATGGTGAGAGTCTGTATTTGCATGGTGTGTATTTTGCACTCCTGCATAAGGAGAAGAACATACCTGAAGTACACATTTTTTCCCAGCTAGAAAGCCATAACAAGTAGCATTTTTGGGCTTCTCACCCTCCTATCAGCATTACAAAGATTTAACTGTGACAAATGCTACTGCCAAGCATCTTTACGGCTGAAGAAGTCCCACCTTCCCTTGTTACCTTACAGTATGAAGGAGTGGGATTAGATTTGGATGGTCCTTTTGCAGAAAGAGCAGACAAAGTTCAGATGCTAACTAGGTTTGAAATCTCCATTTCTGTAGAGATTTCTTCAGCGCATCCACTGCCTGGCACAACCTCTGTTCTCTCAGAGGCAAAAGACTCAGGTGCTTCATGTACCTTCCAAAGACGCATCCTGCTCACAACTTTTGGAATCTTTGCAGACAAACAGAAAGGTTCCTAGAAACTGGGTATAGGACACAAAAATTTGTTTTCAGCTTAGCTTATGCCCCCCAAAGTGGGATGAGAAGTACACTTGTTACTGCAGCTGTTGCATGGTTCACATTCTGAACCACGTACCCGGAACAGCACTTGAACCAGGAGTTACTTCAGTTTCTCTACTTGGGTAACCAAAAGCAAGGAAAAGGCAGTGAAGGTTTCAGTTACCTATACTCACAGAATAAAATGTGCATTCAGCATTTGCTTTTTCCTTTTTTTAAGGTTGCTTCTGATGCCAGAAGGAAAGCACAATCTACACCTGCGTTTTGCAGAGGACTTCAACAGACAAGTGGAAGATTTCCTGCGCTGACTTAAACTCTAAAACAAGTTAGAGGTGTTTGTCCTTGCCTTGTTTAGGAATTGTGAGCTGGCTTTCCATTTTCATTCAAGTTACAGGCAGGTTTGTGTCCTATAAGAAAAAACCATGAGATATTTCATGATAAGCATACACTGTGACTGTGTCAGCCTCAGTGGCTCAGAATGCACCTCTGTGCTGCAAGATTTCTAACCTGTCCTTGAACTCCCTTCTTGGCACACAGGCTATGACATACAAGAAAAAATACCTGTACTTTGTCCAATAAAGGTGTTAAGAAAGACAGCAGACATGATCTAGAATACATGCCTTTATATGTTCTCAACATTAAAGGACAAAAATCATTGTCATAACAGGGACTCCGCACCGTTACACCAAGAAATCTGTCAAAGTTACAGGTGCCGAGAGGATAACTGGGTACAGAGTTTCTAGAGAACATGCTCCACCACCACTATCGGAAGCCATTCAGTACACATGCCTGCTTTACACAAGTTCCTTTGATACCAGGGGACTTAAGCCTCATCCTCCTCCCCTTCCTCTTCAAACTCGCCCTGCTCGTCAGC
>JANVCC010000270.1:1083332-1094063 GCA_025345505.1 Todiramphus chloris collaris
GAGTCCATCGTGCCGGGCTCCAGGTCCACCAGGATGGCACGAGGGACGTACTTGTTACCTGCAGGAGGAACCAGCGCCAGTGTCACCGGAGCCCCGCGGTGCCCCCTTCCACCTCCAATTCATCGCCCCGGAGGTCACAGAGGGTGAGGGAATTTGGAGGGCGGTGGTCGGGAGCACAAAGCAGCCATTGAGGCTGTGCCGGGGAGCTCGTTGCGGAGGGGCGTTACCGGTGGCTTCATTGTAGTAGACGTTGATCCTCTCGAGCTGCAGGTCGCTGTCCCCGTGGTAGCTGCCGGTGGGGTCGATGCCGTGCTCATCGCTGATCACCTCCCAGAACTGCGGGAACCGGGGGGGGTCAGCGCTACCACGCCCAGCCCGCGTCCCGCGGCCAAAGACCCGCAACGTGGCGTGCGGGGATTCGCTACCGCGCCCTTCCCCCCCCCCCCCCGCCCCATCCGCACCGACCGGAGGGGTGTGGCACCGGCTCGGAGCCCCCTTCCCCCGCCCGCGACCCCCGCAGCGAGGATGCACGGACAGACGGACAGATGGATGGATGGAGGAGCTGCCCCCCCCACCCTATCTCACCCATTGCGCGCCGCGCCCACACCGCGGAGACCCCCCGCGCTCCCCGGCGAGGAGCCGCCCCGCTCGCAGCCCCCCCGGCAGCGCTCCCCTCGGGACACACGGAGCCCGGTGAAACGGGCACCCCGCGGCACCCGGAGCGCCGGACAGAGCGACCCGGGCTCCGCCCCGCACCTTGGCGCCGATCTGGTTGCCGCACTGCCCGGCCTGGATGTGCACGATCTCACGCATGGTGCCGGTGTCCGCTGCCGCTCTCCCGCCGCCGCTCTCTCCGCCCGCGCCCGCTCTCGCCGCCGCAGCGGCCGCGCCCCGCGCACCCTCTTAAGTCGGGCGCCGCGCCCCGCCCCGCCGGTGACGTCATGCGGGAGCGGCGCGGGGCCAATGGGAGCGCGGCGGCGGGGCGGGGCTGCGGCATTGTCTCCCGCGGCGGGGGCGGGGCCTGCCGCCGGGGGCGGGGCTCTCTGGGAGCGGCCGCGACGCGCCGGTCCCTCCGCCCGCCGCCCCGGGTCGCCGCTGACAGCGGGGACAAAGGCGCGGAGCGCGGCGGCGGAGCGGCCGTCCTGGCCCGGCCGTGCGTCAACCGGCACCGGCGCCGCCACCGAGCTGGGGGCGGCCGACGTCCCTCCGCCCTCCCGCGGGCACCGCCGCAGCCTTTTGTTCCCGAGAGCAGCTGCTTTCCCTGCCGCAGCACCGGGCGGTGCCGCTGGGGAGCGGGCGGGGCGGTGGCCGCCCCCCTCCCCTCGCCGGTGCCTCCGTTCACACGGCGCCGGTGGGAGACTCCCCTCCCCTCCCCTCCCCGCGGGGACTCCGCGCACCCCTCGGCATCACCAAGCGCCGGTAACCGCCGCCCCTCTGCCTGCGGAAGCCCGCACCGGCGGTCAGGAGCCCCGCGCCCGGCTCGTCTCCCCCGGCACGTCGCGGGGGGTTTTCCCCCAGCGCGGGCCGTGCCGTGCCGTGCCACCTCCACCGTGCCCTCTACCCAGCCGTCCCCCGAGCGCTCCCCGCCTGCCGCTCCCCCGGTGCCCAGCTCCGTTTTTCTTTCTCCGCCTGAAAAGCTCGGGCTGAGTCCCCGTGCCTGAGCCAAGAGCTGCTCTCTAGGAAAGCGACCGGCTCTGCGCTCGTCCCTGCTCGGGCTGCGGCCACCGGCCACCCTCCTCCAGACAATACGCGAGCCGGGTGCCGCTGCGCAGAGCCCGGCGGCTCCGGGGGGGTATTTCCCCTTCGCTCCGCAGCAATCTGCCCTTGCAAACCCGCAGCACTTGTCGCTTCGTCGCGGCTTTACACACGCTGAGGGGATGAAGAAAGGACGGGGGTTGAAAGGGGGATTGGGGGGGACGGCACGACAAGGGAGGATGGAGCACGTGCGTCCCAGGGATGCTTTCCCCGCTTTATTCTCCAGCAGCCCGGGATGGCACGGCGGGCGCCGCAAGGGCCCGTCCCCCAGCCCGGTTTGTGCGAGCGTGGGTCGCGATGGGCGGGTGCGGCTGCCCCGGGAGGCTGCCCGCATCCGCGGCAAGCGCAGCCAGGACCCCCGCAGCCAGCGCCGGGCGGGACCCCACCTCAGTCACCCACTGGATAAAGGCTACAGCTATTCTGGAGGTGCAGATTAAAGTTCATCACCGTTCCCCACCCATTTTTCTTCAATATACGCTTTCCTTTGTTCTATCCATGTGCCGATCCGGCTAATCTTTCTAACCTCGTTTGCGCAGATCGATAACCCTGCCTATAGATCACTCTAGATCTGGGTTTCCACCCTTCCAAGGCGCTCTGCAGAGCCCGCTTCCTCTGATTGACATGCCAAAGCATCCACACCTTTCTTTTGTTCGCCTGACGGGGAGCAGGCATCACAGCTCCAAAACGAGATGCTAGAAAACACACTCGTGGGTTTGTCTCTCTGATAGTGATTTTGAGAAAAATAAATCTGCTCACTTGCACTCCCCGTGAAATCTGTTTTTACTGGTCTAAGCCAGGAGCAATTTAATTATTTGGTTGACTACGCTTTGCAAACAACGTGCAGCTTTAATTCCAAGTGAACAATTTGTGTGGCGTGCTAACTGCATAATCAACGTCCACATCTATAATTACTTGTTTAAAAATAACTTGGGGCTTAGCAGCTCCGGCGGACCACTGCCTGCTCCAGGTGATGCCAGACTTTCCCATGGCTGCGGTGGGTGTGCTCCTGGAAACGCTGTCGCAGCAGAACTCGGTGACAACCAGACCTGGTGCAAAATACAGGTACCGTCACTACTCACTACTATTATTTCCAAGTATCCTGCCTATTGTACAGTGAGTATTAGTTATTTGCTAGAAGAGTTGTTGATGTTTCAGTGTGAAAGGGAGCAACTAATTTTACACACCCTCCATACCTACGTTAAGCTCATGCCTGACAGCTTGAGGCTTCAAAGGAAGCCATTTTAAAATCCAATTCAAGGAAAACAGATTATTAACACTGGAGGAAAGAAAACCACCCCAACTGCTTTATCTTGCAATAAATTAATTCACAGTTTTGAAGGGGGTGGAGGGTGACAGAACTCATGTATATCTTCTGTATAGAACTTGTTGAGTCTGGAATAGAAGGGAAAAAAAAAAAAAGCCAATGTGAACTGTTTATTTCTGAAATAAACAGCTGGATTACTGATTGAGGAGGGAGGAAACCCAGGTCTAGCTTTTCTGCAGCCCCTAGACAAACAGCAGCAATTCAGATCACTTCAAGAGATTTCAGGCAAGGTCCAGCTTTAATTCAAAGGTGAGCCTCTGCCACAGAGGGTTTTTCCCAAAGATTCATCATGGCTTATTGTGAATTGCTTCCAGGGAAAGGAACTGTTCTCTCTCTCGGCTGCTGGTGCCTCTCTGCCCTCTCTGTATTTGCCTCACATCGGTGTGTCTGTCAGCACAGCCCCTGCCCCAGCCCCGGGGCCGGCCCTGGCTGGATTCCTCCATCCCCAGTCTCCCCGGCAACCAGCACCCCCCCCCCAAACCCCTGGCAGAAACGAGCTGCACGAAAAAGAAAGGAACAAAAAAAGCCTGCAACATTTTAACTCGCCCAGCAGATTTCCCAGGGTATCAAAGCAGCGTGGCCAGGGGAGAGCAGAAGCAGTGGCCCAGCAGGTGAAATGCCGGCTCGCAAGGTGCTTACAGAGCTGTCCTCGCTGTCCGTGAGAGAGGAGGAAGAACGTGACCTCAGTCAAGAGTTTGTTTAATGAAGCTCAAGAGGATCAACCCAGTTTTATCCAATGTATCCTCTCCCCCCTCGCTTTCATGGCTCCCACCCTCCCAGCTACCAGGTTGGGTGTGATCACCGGCAGGGCCTCCGTCTTAAGCCACTGAAGTGGTCACTGAGGAAAGTCCCGACTCCCTTGCAGGTTGCAAAAGCCAGCTAACAGAAGCCCAAGGGAAGGACTCAGGCATTTTAATTTATAATAGGAGAAACGTGCACTTGTGTGATGTCCTGCAGCACAGTCTGTGGGTCAGCAGGAGGGTTTTTCCTAAAGAGAAACTTGCTCTTTCTTTCAGAAAACATCCCATGGCTTAACATCCAACTTCATGGGTTATGTCCTTGTCTGTGGCTCCTCTCAGAAGGACATAAATGGCTTAAAGACCTTGAGTCATGCCTGAAAGCCCAAGAACGGCACCTGCACTTCCCATATCCTGATGGGCAGGGTGCTGCAGTTTATAAAAATGAGCCTTACCCAGTGAGAAAAGGTGCAGATATTGACAGAAGTAGGATTATAGGAACATGATTATCAATAGCTCCAGGACAGGGGAGAACCAACACCAGCATTGAAAGCTGTGAGACACTCAGTACAGGAAGGACACTGAGGGTCTGGAGCATCTCCAGAGAAGGGCAACGGAGCTGGGGAAGGGGCTGGAGCACAAGTCTGGTGAGGAGCGGCTGAGGGACCTGGGCTTGTTGAGCCTGGAGCAAAGGAGGCTGAGGGGAGACCTTCTGGCTCTGACAGCTCCTGACAGGAGGCTGGAGCCAGGGGGGTCGGGCTCTGCTCCCAAGGAACAAGGGACAGGACAAGAGGAACCAGCCTCAAGCTGTGCCAGGGGAGGTTTAGGTTGGAGCTGAGGAACAATTTCTTCCCCTCCAGGGTTGCCCAGGGCTGTCCCAGGCCGCCCAGGGCAGTGGTGGAGTCCCCGTGATCCCTGGAGGGGTTTCCAAGCCCCTCATGGAGCTGTGGTGCTGAGGGACAGGGGGCAGTGGTGCCCTGGCAGTGGTGGGGGGATGGTTGGACTCGATGAGCTTAAATGTATCTTCCAATCAAACCAATTCTGTGATTCTATGAGATCCTAAAGAAAGAAAACAGGGAGGTAGCAAAAAACTGCATCACATCAACCCTGAGTATGACTCCCTGGGTGAGGCCCAGGCCATGGCCATGCTGTGTCTGCGGCCCCCGTGCCCACCGGGACAGTGCCCCAGGGGAGCAGGGACACTGCCCGTGCCCGGGACACACTGATACCACACAACACCTTTCATGTGCATCTGCCATGTGTTGTGAACCTGGTCCTCCTAGCACACGCTGGATCTCTCACCGTGTTGTTTGGTCTCATTCATATGAAGGCTTATGGGTGTGCCCTGGTATAAGGAAATAATAATTCAAGCATCTAATATTGTGACAGTGCTGAGACTATAAACCACAGAAGTGTAAAAGAGAGATGATAAATGGTTTCCCTAATTAGAAAATTATTGAACGACGAGAAGCAAAGAGCAGGTAGGAGGCGAAGGGCAGTTTTCCTGTACCGGGGTGAGAGCGCTGATGAGACATTGATTTGCTCTCTAATAAATCCGCTCCCCTGGCCACCGAACACGGCAAGATGCTGTAGCGGGTCCCCAGCCCAGTGGCGGGAAGGCATTTTGATTCCTCTGTGCTCTGCTCTCCAGGCATAAATATTAATAAGGTTCCAGCCTTAGTGCTGGTGCTGATGCAGCTGTTTCTACATTCATGTGGAACAAATTCAGTGAATGCAAAAGAGCAAGGCATGAAAGAAAATATTCACTTGCTCCTCCGAGTTATTCTTGAAATCGAGTCTTAGCTCTTTCTTTCCTAAGCAGGATTGTGTGTGTGTGTGTGTGTGTGTTTCAGGCTAAGCCGAGATCAGGCAAATTTGCCTCCTTGGAGGAGCTGGTTGCAAATGACAGTGCCAGAAGGTAAAACCACCGTGGGACCCTCATTTGCGGCCATCAGGTCAGGATCTGGAACCGCAGCGACACAGAAGCCACATGCCCAGCAAACCTCTTTCTGCTTTGATCCTCCTCGGGTAAACATTACTCCTTTCCACCCCAAGGATTCGTACTTGAAACCCCGACATCACCATGCTGCCCTGCATCGTTGCCAGGTCGAGTTGCTACAGAAACCATTGCCACAGGATTTGGTCTATTAAGGAAGCAGGAGAGTTTGTAACCTGACTGAACAAAGCATTTTGTTCCCAAGGTCTTCAGCCACCACCCTGCTGTCTCCCCCCTGCAGCAGGATTGCGGCTGGCTGCAAGGAAGAGCGTGCTGTCAACCCGTTAACACTTCCTTTCCTCCTCTGCAAGAGGCAGGGGTGTGCAAAGCATTGTAAAGATCTTATCAGGTGGCTGCTCTGGCCGCTGTCAGGTGCCTCCGATAGGCATCTCTCAGAAGGCTGGAAAGGAAATAAGTATAATTTTGAAGGCTTAAAAAAAAATAAAAAATTACATGGCCCCAGATCACTCATATGTGTTTTAAATCTCTGCTTATTGGAAAAAGAAAATGACTGCCTGGAGAGATTTCTCTCTCCGCAGCATCAGCAGCCCTCCCGTCTTGGGCTGGAGGGAGATGACCCGGGTGCCAAGAGCTTGGAGCTGAGAAAAGCAGGGTTTGGGGGAGCAGCGTGGAGCTCTGGAGTGCCCGCAGTGCCGCGGCGCAGCCCCCTCCCCACGGCAGGCTCTGCACAAAGGCTTTGATCATCTGCCGTGCTGGAAGCTCCTCGCCAAGCCAGAACAGGCCAGCGGAGATGAAAACGCTGCTTCCAGCCTCTCCTTCCCCTGGTACTCGATGGAATCCCTGCTCCTGGGGTTGCAGCAATGAGAAGAAGGGGGGTGCTGACACAGGCGCTGACATTGTCACCCGGGCTGAGCAGGGGAGGACTCAACCTGTGCCGTGTGAGGTTTGACGGGCTGAAGCCCCATCCTCGCACGGGCAGGGATGCAGGTGCTGGGGAGTCAGGCAGCAGTAACTCGGGAGCCCGAGCTGCAGCATTTTGGACAGGCGCTAAGTGAAGTTCATCGTGATGAGCTTTCTCTTCAGCTCGCAGGTGCTTTCTCAATTGGTTTCTGTAGAGCCTGGCTCAGATCCTGAATCTGTTAAAGAAAGGTGACGCTCCCAAATGCAGTGAGTCCCTTTGGCCTTCTTTCTCCTCCTGTTCTCCCATTTGTGGTTCACTACAGGATTTAGAGGTAATTTTAACCTGATTTATATTTACCCCATGAGTAATTTGACACAACAAATGTCACTTTACGGGGCTTCATGCATACACAAGGCTTTCAGTCCTGGGGAAGGCCACCACCCATCCCAGGGCTCTGTAACAGCACCAGCAACAGCACCTGGCTCCAGCTTTTTCTAACACCAGGCAGAAAAGGGAGATTATTTCTGATGCTTTCCCAGAGACAACAGGAAAAGGTGTTTTTCAGCTGCTGTTCAAGGGCAGGACGCAGGCTTTTTGAAGACACAGCTTCAGCCCGTTGAGATGCTTGCTTGGCTTCAAAAATACAGTACAGGAGCTCTGATAACATTTTTCTAGGGTGGGGCGTTCCAACAGTGTAACTATTCTGTCTGCACTGTTGTCTGGCAAATAGGCAACACACCCATCTACTAATTTTAACTTGAGAGATTGCAGGCAGATCACCGATGTTTGTGAAAGCTGTGCTCTGTGTAATCAACATCAGATACAGCAATCAGGTGGCAGCAGGAGCTGCCTGACGTGCTTCTGCTAGGAAATCAAATACAGCCCTGATCTAAATCGCACTCTGTTCAAGAGCTGCACTATGAACTTGGAGAGCCTGGCCCGAGCAGCCTTGTCCTTAATGAATCAGGCAGCGCTGGGCTGCTCTCTAGTAACGTACAAGTGCTCAGCTCCTGTTTGGCTTATTTGCTCGTGCTGCTAAACCAACAAGGCAGGAAGGAAAAGCTAAAAGAGAAGACTTGTTTGAGCTAAGCCACCTCTGAAGGAATGACCACTCAAGGGATGCTAAGGACAATGCCAGGCCTGTTAACCTTGCTCCTTGCCCAGGCAGGAGGAAGCAAATTAATCAAAGCTGATTTTGTCCAGCTAGTTTTGCTTGCAAATGGAAAAATTAAAAGGCTATGGCATTGCTTTAAAAAAAGACATGAAAGAGAGTGGCTGTTGAGAACCAGACTGAGAGGCAGGCGCTTGCTGGCACGCTTGAGGAAGGGAGAAGCCGTGTGCAGGCATGTCCTGCAGGCTAAGGCACTCTGTGACAGAGACCGTTAAGTCCAAGGCGTGGTCCAAGGAGGAAAAGATTCATGGAAATTCTGGCATCAGCAAAGAGAAATTGTCCAGAGAGATGGGGAATAGACCAGAAGTGCAGCAAATCCCATAGCCATGACAACAGCAAGGTATCGTTCAGGAAAAAACAAACAAACAAACAAAAACCAAACAAAGGCATTTCATTCCCTTCCCTGGTTTGAGCTCAAATCCTGGGTTTGAGGGTCAAACCTCTGTTCACATGGCTGCCAGCACTTCGTGGCAAATCAGTGATTTCTACGGCGAAGGACATAACCCTTTGCAGCCCGAGCAGAGAAGTCAGTAGCAGACTGACATCCCCTCTGTTCCAGCACGTGACATCCCCTGCACGTGTTGTGTACCCAGCCTTGCATCCTGTGTGATGTGTGTCCTGTGGCATCAAAGCACTGATCAATATAAGGGGGAAGATTTTTAAATATAAAAATTGCCTTCCCTTCTGTCTGTGTTTAGCCTGTATCTGGGCCTAAATTACAGCAGTTGTTCTATCACCCCATGACCCCTTGGCAGCAGAGAAGGGGCCTTAGGAAAAGGAGAGGAGACTCAGAGGTTAGAATGAGAATGGATTTAATGTAACAGCCAAACTAATACCAATGCCAATATAAAGTATAAAAAGTTATACTCAGCCTAGTGAATGCACAGCAGTCATGAGAAACAGGACGGCATCTTCAAGCGCAGAATCATGAGGAAGCCCCTCCAGGGAGAGGAGGGACAAGGAGCCTTCTCCTCAGCAAGCTTCCCCCTTTCTACCGCTGATGCTGCTCCTGGGCTGGGACACACCTGCAGCCAACTCAGAGCAGCAGCCCTGGCTGCCTCCCAGCTGCTAACGGCCTGCAGACCATGGCTGGCCTGGGATTCTGTCCCAGTGACATCGGGACACCTCCTCAGCCTTTCAAAAGCTCAGTCCCATCAAGCTTCCATGCCTGTTCCCTTCCCTGATGGGTCACAGGTAAGTGACAGCCCATCACACCTGCAGATGCCACTGCAGCTGCTGGCTTTTATGCACCAGAGTCGGTGTTTGCAAGCTGCTTTGGGATCCTCCACCCTGAAGCAGTCTATCTGCATGTAAAATATGATTTCCAGTCGGCTGTGTAACGCTCCTCTTGTCCCGAGGGCAGCAATGAGTCACTCCATGTTACTGTCTCCTGTCCAGCAGCTATGAACCCACACGTCTCAAATGCGCTGAGAGATCTGTGGCAAGCCCCTCCAATGACTCACATAACAATGAAAGGAAAATGTCTCATTTGATAACGGCAGAAACTTAGTCTGGGCTCACAAAGGTCCTTATGAGCTGCGTGTTCCATTCGGCTGCAGGGAGAGAGGCAAGAGAGAGTGTACTCTTCCAGGGTCAGAGGAGTGAAATAAAGCGTAGTAGAAGGGATCTGCAAGAGGCTGCTGGGACAGGGAGAGGATGATTTTTCAAGCCCCAGCTTCCGTACAGGAGGCCAAGCGTTGGGACAGTCTGTGGAGAAGGGACTCGGGGGAGAGCTGGGGACCAGCGCAAGCCTGGCGCTGCCGCACAGGCGTAGCCGGAGTCTGCCATCACATAACCCATAATGCTTCGCGCGAGTGGCAAGTGACAAATGTAGGGCAGAGGAGGTGGGCTGCGACCCCCCCCCCCCCCCCTCCGAGTTGATCCCATGCCGTGGGATGTCGGGATATGGCAGCTGAGCCGGGCTGAGCTGCCTCACGGGATTTAGTGCTGCTGCAGCAGCACGGGCAGAAATTAGCAGGGCTGAGGATTTTGTCTCGCGGCAGATGCCAGGAGAACCGGAGCGGCTTAGGGGAGAGAAGCGATGAGCAGCAGTTCCTCTTCGTTCCCCGTTTCTTCAATGTGAAAGTGAAGGTTTTGAATTTGGGAACCGAAATTTCGATTTCGATTTGTATGTACGAAATTGGAGGCGGAGGAAATATTAATTAAAAAGCCAATCTGCGTCATGCACTTGTTTGCTCTTTAGGCGGAGATGCTCTCCCTGCCTGTGATGTGAAGAGACACGTTTCTGACTCTAAAGGGCCCGTGGCCATGAGCGTGCTCTCTGTATTGTCACCCGCAACGGGTGGTACAATTAAGGAAAATCCTTTTTGGCAATCCCAGAATCCCAGTATGGTAGAAATTGGCAGGGCCCTCTGGAGATGACCTGGTGCCACCCCCCTGCTCCATCCCGCAGGGGCACCCAGAGCAGGGGCCCAGCAGCGCAGGGTCCAGCCGGGGTGGGAATCTCTCCAGAGAAGGAGACTCCACAGCCTCTCTGGGCAGCCTGGACCAGGATCCCACACCCTCACTCCAAAGAATTTTTTTCCTCACGTTGAGATGAAAAATGACCAAAAATGACCACCTTAGCTGTGGTCTGGTGAAAAGTGTGGTGGGCACAACACCATTACCCAAAGCAGAGCCTTTAATTATTTGCAGTCCCATATTCTTCGGAGCTCAGCCATCATGAGTCACTTGCTTTGCAGATCCCCCGTAACCCTGAAAACAACCACAGCTGAATGCAGCCAAGGTCGCCGTGACCTTCCTCCTCCTCCTCCTCCTCCTCCTCCTCTCCCCCCGGCCGGCTGCACAGCATCGCGCCAGCCCCTGAAGCCCCGGCTCTCTGCGGTGGCTGCCGAGCCCCGGTGTCCCGGTGTCCCGGAGTCCCGG
>JANVCC010000270.1:1094163-1168284 GCA_025345505.1 Todiramphus chloris collaris
CCCCCCCCCCCCCCCCCCCCCCCACCCGGTGTGCGGGCCGGGGGCAGCGAGCGCCGCTCGGCGCGGTGGGAGCCCCGGGAAGGGGCCGGGACCGTCGGCAGGGGGTGCGGGGCGGGGGTGCGGGGCGGGGTGTCCAGCGGGACGGGCCGGTAGAGCCTGCGGAGGGCCTGCGGGGAGCGGGCGCTTCGGTGGGTGCGGGGCAGGGGCCGGGGGTGCGGCTGCGAGCGGGCGCTGCCCGCAACGGCCCCGCAGCGGGGCAGGGAGCGGCCCCGCAGCCGCCGCTGCGGACGGGGCGTGCCCGGGGCCGGGCGGCAGCGCAGGGGAGGCCCCGGCGGGCCGGTAGCGCCGCCTCCCCGGGCAAAGGGGCCGGGCCTCCCGCCGGCTCGGGCCTGGCTCGCTGCGGCCTGGCCGTGCCGGGAAGAAGGAAGGGGCGATGGAGGAGGGGAGGGAGGCGGCGGCGGGAGGCATCGCCCTGCACGACTTCAGCGGGCGGCTGGGCGAGCAGCGGGTGCATTTCCACGCCATGAGGCTGCGGGACTCGCTCTTCCTCTGGGTGGGAGCCGCGCCCGTCCTCGCCAGCCTGGCTGTCGCCATGTGCAGCCCCCGGGTGAGTCTCCCCGCGGCCCTTCCCGGCTGCTGCCGGGGTGGGAGGCAGGGATGGAGGGAGGCAGGGATGGAGGGAGGCAGGGATGGAGGAAGGGTGGCAACGACGGAGGGAGGGAGGCAGGCATGGGGGGATGCAGGGAGGGATGCAGGGAGGGAGGGAGGGAGGCAGGGATGGAGGAAGGGAGGCAACGACGGAGGGAGGAAGGCAGGCAGGCATGGGGGGATGCAGGGATGGAGGGAGGGATGGAGGCAGGGATGCAGGGAGGGCGGCTGACGGGGCTGTGCCGCCTCTGCCCCGGTCTCCCCCCACCCCACGCCGCGCTGCCGGGGCTGAGCCTTGCTCTCTGCTGTTCCCCTTTGCAGGACACGGTCCCGGTGGCCGCCTCCCTCCTGGGCGATCCCTCCGACACCGCCTCCGCCTGCCTGGCCCAGCGCTTGGGTAGGTGCGGGAGCGGCGGGGAGGAGGGGTGGGGGGAGCCGGGCTGGGAGCTGCCTTCTGCGGGGCGTGTGTGAGAACCGGAACCATAGCGTCCTTCTGGTTGGACGGGACCTTGAAGATCATCGACTCCAACCGTTCCCCCAGCGCTGCCAGGGCACCACTGCCCCCTGTCCCTCAGCACCACAGCTCCATGGCTTGGAAACCCCTCCAGGGATCACGGGGACTCCACCCCTGCCCTGGGCAGCCTGGGACAGCCCTGGACAACCCTGGAGGGGAAGAAATTGTTCCTCAGCTCCAACCTAAACCTCCTGTGGTGCAAATTGAGGCCAGTTCCTCTTGTCTTGTGGCTTGTTCCTTGGGAGCAAAGCCCAACCCTCCTTGTCTCCAACCTCCTGTCAGGAGCTGTCAGAGCCAGAAGGTCTCCCCCGAGCCTTCCTTTCTTCAGGCTGAACAAGCCCAGGTCTCTCAGCTTCTCCTCACCAGACTTGTGCTCCAGCTCCTTCCCCAGCTCCGTTGCCCCTCTGTGGACACACTCCAGCTCCTCAGTGTCCTTCTGGGAGTGAGAGGCCAAAAACTGAACCCAGGACTCAAGGTGCATCATCCCCAGTGCTGAGTACAGGGGGACAATCCCTGCCCTAGAATTGCTGGCCACACTGGCTCTGATAAAACACATGGCTCAGGCCCAGGCAGGACCGTTTCTGGTGGCCTTGGGACCACCCCTGTGTGGATGGGCACTAAGGGATGCAGTGCCCGCAGACCCTCCTGGTGGTGAGGTCGCCAGTTTCCATTAGGGTTTCCTTTCTTCCAGCTGTGTGCAAGCCTCTCTAACGCCAGCGGGCAGGGTCTCTGCCGCAGGGCACGTTAAGCATTATCAAAACCATATTATTTAACATCCTAACCCTCTGCTGTTACCATTTTCCCATCCCATTTCCAGTCTCGTCTTCGCTCACGTAAGCAGCGTATGATACCATTTGAACACAAGAGTTTTTATTTCTTTTAGTTCCCAGTCGTGTCCCATCAGCTGAGTCAGGTCCCCATCCTGGAGCAGGGGGTTCAGCGCTGCCGTGCATCAGCGTTACACCTTCTCCCCTTCTTGTCTGTACAGCCTGAGAGGGTCCCAGCCAGAACAGCTCTGTTCAGTCTACTGCCTCCATTTTCTCCCTTATTACTCCATGGTTGCAGGTGGTCTTCTGTGGAGGCATAAGATCTTCCCTCTTCTGCCCTTCCCGCAAGCATCCACATGTCCAAATGAATCCACAGGGAAGCGGGGAGAGAAAAGGTCCCGTGGCCCCTTGGAGTCAGGGCACAGTGCTGGGGGCTGAGTCCTGAGGGGTTCACAGCGTTCCCGGGAACGGCATCCCCGCGACTCAAACAGAGCTCACACGGACATAATTAAGCTGTTTTGCCGCTGCAGCGTAAGATGTAGCTTCGTTCGCGAGGATAATGGTATTAATTAAGTTCAGAATTAGCGTTGCATTCATTTAGGGAATGATGATGAAGCACTGGTGCTTACAAAACGCGCTGCTTTAGACCACAGAACGCGGTGCCAAGTGCTAATTCTTGCAAACGCAGCAACGTGCTGCGTTCAATCAGCATTTCGTCGCGCCAAGCCTGAAAAGGGAAACGGGTCCTTGCGCTTCAGGAGCGGCTCAGCTTACTGAGCTGGGAAGCTGGAACCTGTTAGAGTGGAAAATAATAATAAATTCAAATGCGTTAATGAGAACACCTCAGAGGAGCTGTTCTAGCTGCATTTTATACGCATACACAGGTTCTCTGTACTTAACTTTCCTGCTTAGGAGATACTAGGAGTTCTGGTGTCTCTTTTTTTAATTCAGGTAATGTTTTCAGATATTCATCAGTCTGGTTTGTCCCTGGGATCGTCAGCTCCCAGCTCATTCCCTGCCAAGAATATCCTGTGACCCAAATACTGTTTTTTGTCTTCTATTTTACACAACTCCATTAAACTGAGTGCCTGTTTTTCCCCCCTGGTGTTTACATTCTTCACAAAGTTTAGCAGCTTGTAAAGAGAGTTACAAATACCCTGTATGACGATGGTAAAATCCAAGCAGGATTCCATTTTTATTTAGAAAATGCTTCTTGCTGTTATTTGTTCTGCTCTGATAATGAAAGTCTTCCTGCCCCAGTGGACACTATCTTTGTCCTTGTAAATGATCTCTGTCACGGAAGGCAGCTCTTTAATTGTGTAGCACCTCTCTCTAGGTGTTTTTCTCAGGACAATGGCTTGGCACTTGTGCCTCATCACATTCAGCCTCTTGGAGCATGCATGGGCACAGTATAGAGTTAAAGGGAACACGAGTGTTGGCAGCAGGCTTGGACAAGACTGGTGCACGCTTTGGGGCAGCTTTTCAGGGGCTCATGATAAAGCAGAACTTTGCTAATTGGGGCCTAATCACTTTCTTGGGCACTTTCCCTCCATGAAATGTTTTTCAAAGCACAGACTTAGCAACTCATGACCTCGATACCCGTGGGAAGGGTCCAGCAGAGCCTGTGGGGTCACCTAAACTGGGCTCGCTATAAGCAACATCCAAAACCTGCTAAAGGCACTGGATGGCTTTCCAGGGGCTAACGGCTCTTTGCATCAGGCCAAAAACTCATCAGTGGTCACCAGCCTTGTATTGCCCCTTTCAGTGATGTGCCTAATGTGCCACTGCTCAGGTACTTGTGCTGCTCTTCCTTGACAACTGGGTCCCGTGGAGAACATTGCCTTAAAGGGCTTGTTTGAATATGGTCGTCACTTTTATAGAAGAGCAAACTCTGACTACTCTGTTTCGTGTTTCAGCCAGCAAGACCAAAAAGCAGGTATTTGTCAGCTACAATCTCCAAAACACAGACAGCAATTTCACCTTACTCATAGAAAACCGGATCAAAGAAGAAATGATGGCTTTTCCAGAGAAGTTCTGACTTTGCAGTGTTGTAAAATAACCCTAAGTTTTTGTTTTAGATAAACTGATTGCAATTTTCACGCTGACATGGAGTTAGTACATTTGGTTTGTATTATTTTGAGTGAATTTGCAGTTGTTATTAAATACAGATGGACATAAACACAGCTGGACCTGGAATTTATTATTATTTTTCAAATTTGCTGCCCTGTTAAAGTAGGGGAGAGGTGGGTAAAAGAGCCTGCAGCGTCTGGCTGCCACTTGGTACTGGGATCTGCTGGGAACTTGGTTCCAGATTCTATCTGTACAATTAATCTGCCCTGTACTTCTACTGAACAGAGTGTAGCAGCTTCTAGTGTTCAAATAAAAAACGAAACCACCAACCAACCACGCATTTTTGTGTGGTAAAGCTGTAACAGCATTACTTTGGTCCTCTTAGCCCCTGTGCTAAAGGCTGGATTTCCTTCCATCCCTTGGGTACTGAGAACACCAGAAGGGTTTCACTGAGGTGATCTGTGCGTCCCTGAGGAGGAAAAAGCAGTCTGGATGTTGGAGCAAGCGCTGTACCTGGTCAGGCTGCTGGGGAGCATCACGTGTGTAAACTGAGCGCGCTCGTTGCAAAAATCAGTGCAGGTGCCACCACTGCTGGGAAGCATCCTGCTGCTGCATCCCTGGACCTGCTCCTGGGTAGGCTGGATATCCCTTCAAAGGCAGATCCATGGCCTGTTGTGTTCAGCAAGAAGGGTGGCTAAAAATTAACTCTACCAAAGCCCCCAAGCCAGCTGCAGAGCCAAGGGCAGGGTGCCTACTGGCAGCATGTGCCGTGCTGAGGAACCTGACGGGCAAGGCCCATGAGAATGTCTTTTTTCATTGCAAATTGAGCCATAAGCTTCTAATACAAACATAAACTACTAGTGCTGATACTACACAACCATCCTAAGAGCCAATGGCAAACTGATGGACTTACCTTGCTCTTGGTGCCTCAGTAGGCAATTAGGAGCGGAAAGGTTGCTGAGGGAGCAGGCTCAACGCTGGCCAGTCTCAGCTGAAGAGCTTTGAACACCCTGTGGCTTCGATGCTCCAGCTCTGATGTGGGTGCAGAGGGTCCTTCCTTACCTGGGGGGAACAGCTGCTGGTCCTCGGCTGCCCTTCAAGACCAGAAGAGCAAAGAGCAACTGTTGGAAGAGGGTATTTGCTTTTTCACCTACGCCACCCAGGAAAGAGAGACAGCTATTCTTCTGTGATTGACTGCGAAGGATAATTGCAAATCAATGTGCTGATTTAATTAGCCTGATTGACAGCCAGCTCATTCTGTTTGTAGAGGAGAGCGGGGCTGTTTGCAGAGGTGCCACTGCCACGAGCTGCTGCCCGGCTGCTTCAGAAGTCGCTGCAAGGGAGCCAGACCACAGAGAGCAGACTGATGGGACAACATCATTTTATTCTGTACATTTACATACAAAGTTCTTTTCAGTAGGTACAACGGATGTAACATCATGCAGACATTTAGCTTGTAAGACTGTTTTCAGTACTTGATTTAAGCTTGTGCTATGAGGAAGCACCACCAGACTATTCATGATCAAAACATACAGTAACACGATTCTTCAAAACTTCATCGGAAACTGAGACGGGGAGGGAGCTCTCACCCACTAGACATAACACACAGTACTCCTTTCCCGAAACGTTTTACACAATACATTTAAAATGAGGTTTGTCATTTTATTTTTCTTCATAAAAAAAAAAAGAAAAAGAAAAGCTGTTAGAGTGGGGAGATCAGCCCCCCACCTCGTAGTGTTGTCTTATGTGCCAGCTACAGGCGCAACTTGACATTCACAGAGTTCAGTTAATGGCACTTCTGCTTCCAATTTGGTGACCTTTGAGTGTTTGGCTCCAGGAAGTGGCAACAGTTATGTAAAATACTTCCATTAAACTGGAAAAAAAATAAAAAACCAAAAATAAAAGCCGGCTCACCCAAAAAGTAAATCACACAACCCCCTTTCTGAGTGGCTACAGAACACTCAACAAGTGGCTGGCAACAAAAGCAGTACTGAAGCCTTAAAGGGGGACAAACCCCCCAGGATCAAGCATCAAGTGCCACTTTCACATTTTAGGTGAAACTTTCAGAGATGGAAGAAAGCCCTTAAATGGTAAACCCAAAGAAAAATCACCGATGGGCTTCGAGGTTACTGAAGGTTCACAGAAAAAGGCCAAGATGGACAGGACAGCTTTGACCCTCTGTGGTGGCCAGAAAGAGCCGCCCGAGAAAAGCCTTTTCCTGGTGCTGCTGCTGTGGAGCCGATGGTGTGGCAGATGGGGACCCCGGGACTGGGACCCCCCGAGCCTGGGACAGCAGGGTCCCAGTCTCCTTTCAGCCGGTACCCGACCCCTCCACACAGGATATGCTTAGCGAAAGCTTTCTGACTCCGGGAGCGAGTAGGGGGGGTGGGGAAATCATCACAGAAGCATTTGGCTTTGCAGGAAAAGGAGCAAAACTGGAGCTGCCAAGGCAGGAAATCAGTTTGCGTTTTATTGTCGTGGCAGAGGCAGAGAGCCAGACCAACTGGAGAAGCTGGGGCTCCCCACCTTGCAGGACATCAGTACCGGCTACTTGGCTTCAGGCAAAAAAAAAAAAACCAACCCAAAAAGCAGCAAATCAAATCAATTTCATAAGGATTTTTTTTTTTTTAAATAAATTGCTGCATGTTCCTGTCACCTAGTCTGCTTGCCATAGAAACGGTGATGTGGTTAAACAACCACTCTCTTCCCTGGGCCCGGCTGTCATCAGACAGCGACCACCAGCATGGGAAAGGCTAAAGCGCTGTGGACAGTGGCGGGGGGCAGAGTGGGAGCTGCTGGAGTCACAGCCCGGGGGCTGGCCCACGCCAGTGGGACCAGGGGCACGCGGGGACCACGGGCACGGAGCAGGAGGGAAGAAGCCGCTGGCTCCAGGGCACAATGGACAGCAGGATGCTGCTCCTCTGCCCCTGTGCCCGCACCTTCTCTGCTTTCAGGCCCTTTTTTCTCTTCCCTTGACTTGTTTTGCTCCTTTGATTTTTGTTTCTTGTTGCTGTGAACCCCTTTCCCCCCCTCCCCATCCCCAGTGGGTGTAGCTTGCGACAAACATCTGGCGTCGAAGGCAAAAGGTATTGCACAAATTTGGCACGGAAATACTGCAGGAATGGGGAAGGGCTGGGGTTTTTTCCCTTAGGTGAGCCCAGGCTGCAGAATTCTCAGCGCAGAGCACCAAGAGAAGCAGCCACTCTCCAGCTCGACACTAAAACTGGAGCGTGAGGGAGAGGGGGGCTCTGCCTGTCCCAGCAAGCCCAGCTCCGGTGGAAAAAGAAAACAGCAGTGTGACTTCGGGCAAAACTACCATCAACCGGTCCAGTGTTTCTTAGCGGGCTCACGAACCACCCGCGTGTCCACATCCTCTGTGCAAAAACGAGCAGCTTTAGGACAACATCGCCAGGCTGAACACGAGAGTCTCCGTCGCTCCCGCCGCTCTCCCTGTCCCCTTGCGCTCGGCAGCGCTGCCGCCCGCCCTGCCCGCTGCTCCGGGTGCCGGGGGGGGACTGCGGGAGGATGGCGGCTGTTGGGGGGGGGAGGGTAGTTAATCAACAATATATACAGCAGAGGAGGGGAAGGGGTGCATTTTAGAGGAGGAAAGTGCAAATGAGCGCTTTCCAGGCGTAACGAACGCAGGATGCACAGCAAGCAACGCGGCCATCGTCCGGATGCTCAACACACCGAGGGCTGGGCTGCCAGGGAACGGGGCCGCAGGAGGGGACCCTGGGGAGGGGACCCCGGGGAAGCCCTCGTGCTGAACAAGATCCTCTCGGTGTTCACACTGTGAGAACCAAGAGCCGATGGCCGAAGGAACGGGCTGGTTGGGGGGCTGGAGAAGTCAGGGGGCCACTGTCAAAGTGGCACCTGCAGAGCAGGAGAAAGCGGCTGTTCACTTTGCTTGGCCTAGAGTAGGAGCGGTCCAATTAAGGTAAACTTTTTTTTTTTTCCTGTCCTGAATGAAGATCCCATGAGAGCAGTTGGGGAAGGGGGGAAATCTGGGTGAGTTCACTGTACGTTCTCGGGTCAGAACCAGAAAACATCTCTAAAAGGCCCGAGACAGCCAACGGCAGACTGGAAATCATCATTCACAGGCTATCAATTCATTCCTTTCCAACAGTCACTGAAGCATTTTGTCCACTTAAATCAAAAACCCAAACCCTGGTTCTAAAACCAGTTTAAGGCAGTGCCAGGACACCCAGTTCCCCAGCGTGGGAATCCCAGCTGCACTGCCTTTTGCAATAAAAGTAGAGATTGGAGCCCGTGCTCCTTATTTCTTGTCCTTGCTGGTCTATGCTCTTCTCCTGGAGCGGTTATCAGAGATTCTGGGCCTCCCGGTAACTAAAGCCATTCTTGGCAAAACTCATTTTTTCATCACTGGTCAAATCATTTACACCATCTCCATTACTCCTAAAGACCAGCGGGAACCGTCTAAAATAGACTAATGGACTCTGAAAATGCAGAAGGCTGATTCTCCCCGAGGAGTCAGCTTGTTGGGGTAGGATTTTCTTCATTGTGTTTGGTGAAAAAAAACACAAACCCAAAAAGAACAAACCAAAACCAATGTACCAATTTAGAAAGTAACTTCTAAGTGCACATGGGCTAGAAAAACAAACAAGCTGCCTAAAATGCAGTCAGAGTTTGAGTCACAACAGGATTTGCTTTTTTTTTTTTTCCTTCCTTTTTTTTTTTTTTGGTGCATACACACACAGCAGGCAGCCTGGGCGCTTGGGCTTTCAAGACAGGCAGGAGAACGTTGCACGAGTCTAAATTTCAGTCAAATCAACTTTGCAGTGGATCCCTCTTTCCTTTAAAGAAACACAAAAACAAAACAGAAAACAATCCCCCCCCCATAGTTTCTTTCTTGGAATGGCTGCACCTCTTATAATAAGATGGCTTCACTTTTGTGATCTATGAAAGGAAAAGGAAATAAAGTGCTTCTTGAGAATAAATCAAAATAAATATACATATTTAATGGTGGAAAAAAAACCCAAAACAAAAACAGAGTTCTGAGGGGCTACCTCCAGCCAGGTCTTCTCTCAGATGAGTCTTTTCCCCCATGACTTTTTCAAGAGCAATCTGCACAACAGCTGAAGATGCCAGAAGTTGCTTTAGCAGCAGAGTTGAATTCCCCCAAGTCTGCGTCTGCTCCAGCACTGGTTTGCAAAAACTGTGCAAAACACCATTGCCCAAAGTACTGCTCCTCCTGCACAACAGCGTCAAATAAAATACCAAAGAAAGAGGAGAAGGGGAAAAAAAACCCAAAAACCCAACCAAAACGTAAAAAGAAGAGGAAAAAACCCAACCCTATCCACCCAGTTACATTGACTTCATCCCATTGGCAGTGGTGTTCTCTGAGATGCCGTCGCTCACGGCCGCCGAGTCGTGGAGGCCGGAGTAATCCTTGAGTTCAGAGTTTGTCAGGAGCAGGGGCTGCTCCCCCTTCTTGTGCGGCAGGAGGGGCTGCCGGGTGTAATGTTCCCCGTCCGGGATGTTCTCGGGCAGGTTCTGGTTCTTGCTCTCGGGCAGCAGCAGGATGCAGATGATGCAGATGAGCGTACAGCAGGCGAAGATGACGTGGTGGAGGAAGTAGCCTTTCTGGTTGTGGAGCTCCATGATGGGGGCGGTCAGGCGGCCGAAGCCCGCGCTGGCCAGGACCAGCCCCAGCCCTCCTCCCCTGCAAAGCAGAGCAGCGGTGAGAGCCCGGCCACTGCCTCAATGCATTATAGCAAACACCAAGTGCTGAAATATTTTCTCCATAAAAACGCTGTGGCTGGAACCTCTCAACATGCTGATGTTGTAATAAAATGTGTAATTTTTGGGGGGGGTGGGGGGGGGGATAAGAGAACATATCTAGGGGTCAGAACAGGAGAATAAGAGTTTGGGATTAATTTCTGAGACCTCTTAAGTCACTGTACAAGCTGAGGTTGGTCCCTCACTTTGCTCTTTCTTGCTCTTTATTCTTGTATGACAGAAAGGTTACAGAAAGGTTAGCACTGGTGAAATGCTTAGATCATAGATAGGCAAGTTCATAAAACAAGATCTCTGAGACCTTTCATCGGCCCTCGAGCGTGACAGAAATCACAGCACCATAAACCTACCGATGCCACATTCCCTCAGCCAGCCACGGTGCTAGAGCTCATCCCCACCCAGCCCTGCCCGGCCCCGCTGCCGCTCGCTCGGCAGCTCAAGGGCAGCAAGCACAGGCTGCAAGAGATGCTCTCGGGACACCAAAATCCACGTGTGGACCTTCCAATTCCCCCGGCTCAGCAGAGCATCTTTCAGCGACCGCAGCGATTTCCCCAGTCGCTGCAAAAGCCCCATTAAAGCCTCGCCAGCTCTCGCAGGGCAGTTTGGAAGGCGGGCTGAATGTGGCCATTGTGCCGGGGCCTCCCTGCAGCTTCATTAACAGCTCACACCAGGACCCACACAGCCAGCCCCCGACACGGAAAATCCCTCCCCGAGCTGGCTCCGGGGCAACAAAAGCCTGGCTCCTTCCCATCGGCGCTTGCTACGGCTAAACTGTGCTCCCGAGAAGGACCCGAGGTGAGTTTGAAAAGCTGCTGCAGGAGGACAGCGAGCAAGATGAAACAGGAAAAGGCAACAACAAGGACGGCTCTGTCATTATGGGTCAAGTGGCTTCAGATTTGGAAGGGGTGGGGGGAACCAACTAAACCCCCTCCCCAAACAAAGAAGTTTCCCCATATGCTGTCTGTAATTCGAGCGGGCGTTGCTCTGTCCAGCGCCATCAAAACCTGGCAGAAGGTGGCTTGAAAATACATTTTAGTCTGCATCCTGACATTTTTTTTTTTAATATTTGACCATACTGCAAATATGAAAACAGGAAGAAAAAAACCCAAACAAAACAAACTGAAAATCCTGCCAGGGATTTTTTGCCGTTCACACACACATCAGGAAAAGGGAGCAGGGCAATGAGGGGCAGAACCCTCATCATCTTCACAGAGGTTTTGCAGGGGTCACGGGGCACCATTTGTGCAGCCCCAGCATTCACTCTGCCTCCCTTTTCCTTAAGGTTCCTCAAGATCCAACCAAAAGCACGTGGAGATGTTCTGAAATACCAAAGGGCATCCAAGGCAGCATTTTGGAGAAGGGGTTTGGGGCTGCTGTTTAATCTCCTCGCCACGCACGCTGCCGTTCCCCGCGGGGACACGTTATCAAATACAGTCACAAAGTCAGAGAGCTTGGAAGAAAAGGCCAGGGACCAAGGAGACTGGCTACTCAGCTGACAGCTCTGCTATAACACTTCTGCAAAGTTGTTGAAAAGGCATATAATTTGGAGGAGGAAAAAAAGAAAAAAGAGAGAGAAAAGAAAAAAGCATCCTCTTCTCCGTGCCCTCTCCCCACAGCACCTACATTCCTGGGAAATGCAGGAAGTCCAGTCCAGGTGGACTCCTGAAGGGCTGTGGCGTTGCTGAGAGCGTAATCCAGAACACAAAAGCACAGCCTTTGTGCTGTGGAAGGTAGCAGAGAATGCATAAATCCATACAAACAACCTGACTGTACCGAGGCGCTTTATGGGAAGCTCTCCAGCGAAGGTCACCCCCTGGATTCTGCCAGGGCCCAGGATGAAAGTGTTCCTCTTTAGAAAAACCCCAAACTCTGCTAAGCCAGATCTGGGTGCCGAGAGAAAGATGACTGATAGCTTCCCTGCCCTGGCACTGGTGCTGCTGCAGGAGCAGCAGACTCCTGGAGCACCCGAGAGGCTTCCAAGGCGATTTGCAATGCGCCAAAAGCATTTAACACCCCACGGCCTCCTTCCACCCAGGCACCTCTGCAGCTGGCCTGGCCACCCTGTCCTATGGGGGCAGGGACTGCCCACGCTCAGGGCCAACTCTGCACACCACAGAGTTTCTCTTTTCACACCAAGCTGCGGACTCACATGGTCACTGCCTGTGCAAGGGAAGCCACGACACGGTTTGACCACACCATCGGCTTCAGCTCGGTACTTAGGACCGTGCTCTGCCCTGCAAACAAATGCAAGTCCCCTGATGCCTGGTCTGCTGAAAACCACCAGAAAAGGATCATCAAAGGCTGTCCCAGGCTGCCCAGGGCAAGGGTGGAGGTCCCCATGATCCCTGGAGGGGTTTCCAAGTCTCCCATGGAGATGTGGTGCTGAGGGACAGGGGGCAGTGGTGCCCTGGCAGCGCTGGGTTAATGGTTGGGCTCGATGAGCTTAAAGGTCTCTTCCAACCAAAACAATTCCGTGATTCTATAAGATTCTCCGATAGGACACAAGGTGGAGCCCTCGAAACAAAGCTTCTGTCTATAGACAGACACTTAGGGAGACAGATGGCAGAGACATTAAAGAGCATCCCACAAATTGCTGCAAGGTCTCCAATTAGGGGGGATCTCCCCTCCCATACGATGTGTTCAGTTACACACTGGTTATCAATTAAACGAGGGGAATTCCAACCCCATCCCTAGAAGGAGCAGGGCTTCAGGGTCTCACCTGATGACTGTGGGTGTGATTTCAGCACAGAAGAACACGCTGAGGCTCCCAACGGCGTGTGAAGAAAACATACCCACGATGGAGAAGGCGGTGGAGAACTTGTCCTTGACGCTGTCACTCATACCTGCCAAGACAAGCGTGTTAAAAAGTAAGAACGAGGCCAAACTTCCACGGAAGAAAACAAGAAAACAGGTTTAAGGTACTCATTCTCCCTACACAAGGATTTGAGTCATTTTGGTAATACTAATTTAAAACTGGTGTTTATAAAATCCCCTCCTCAGGCGCTTGAGACACGAACACGCGTAAAAACAACCATGATGCCACGCCACAAATGGCAGCCAGCTCTGAATTATTTATGCCCAGCCGCCACAAAAAAGGTAAAACACAGGAAAAAAATACATCTCTGGGCAGTCTTCTAGGCACCAGCCACTTCCCTCCCACGGCTGACAGACAAGCGGAGGCAGAGAGCGTTGGTCGCGCTGCCAAGCACCTGGTGCAGCTCGCTGGCTCTGGCACCGCAGAGGCTCACGGGGCAAGAGGGGACGAAAATAAAAGTGCTCCCATCTCCGTGCCGAGCCCCTGCACGTGATCAGTCTGTGGGCTCTGGCACACCCCGCAGCGCGACAGCCTTCGCTGGCAGCTCCGGCTGAGAAAAGCCGGCGCCAAGGACAGCGAACGGCTCCCCTAAGTCACCCTGCTTGCAGTCGCTGCGTGGCCAGATGGCAGCGAGGTGCCCGGGAGCCCACGGCGTCTGGCACGCACAGGGAGGAACTCCAGGAAAGCCAAAGAAAGCTAAAGGGAACTGTCTCCTGGCCCTCGCGGGATCCCTGCTTGCCACCATCTGAGGTATCTGATCCAGGGCTCCACAAGCTCACGTGGTCCTTCCTGGCCAGCGAGGAGGTCACGTTACCGGCAGAGACTACAAGGAGAACACATTGTGCCTACCAGGGGTGATGGGGAAAGGACTGGAGCTTTGCAGCCAACACTCCCACCTTCCTCCAGCCACGTCATAGAACGGTCTGGGTGGGAAGGGACCTTTCGAGGACATCCAGTGCCACCCTCCTGCAGGGAGCAGGGCCATCTGCAGCTAGAGCAGGGTGCTCAGAGCCCCGGGCAACCTCCCCTGCAATGGTGCCAGGGATGGGGCAGCCACCACCTCTCTGGGCAGCCTGGCACAGCCTCTCACCATCCTCAGCATCAACAATTTCTCCTTCTCTCCAGTCTAAGTCTCCCTTTTAGTTTAAACCATCATCCCTTGTCCTGTCCCAAGAGACCCTGCCCAAAAGTCCCTATTGAATATGAAGTATTTGCTTAGGTGCCTGAGGAAGTATTTCCTAAGGTGGTGTCTAAGTCAGAAGGGACTTTGGCATCTCAGATCTTTCTGGAAAGACCAAACTGGGAATGTTGCTTCTGAGAAGGAGACTTTCTGAGAAAGCCTTGCCCCATATCTAAAAATAAGTCCTGGGGACACAGAGGTGGGTCTGGCTGTGTGGAGGGGATGCTACACCAAGGGACTGCACGGGAATGAATGAGCAGGGTCCCATGGCACTGTGCAGAACCGGGCTTTCCCCTGCACCCCTCTGCTCTGGGTGCCTTGGCCCTGGCCTTTTGCATCCCCCCGCTCCCGGGAAGCGTGTCCTGCCTGAGGCAGGCTCCGTGGAACAAGCCCTACCTGAGTCTGGAAGTTGACTGTATTTTCCGATCACTGGATCCAAGACCACAGCAGTTGGAGCATGACAAAAATAAGAGGGAAAGGGAGGGAAAACAAGAGCATAGTGTTGTTAGATATTTACTTCTCCAAAGGAAAAAAAATAAGTAAATGGCACATGCCACCCAAGCCCCCCGTCCCCTTCTCCTTTCCCATGCCATGACTGGCACATCTTCCAGTGGCCACCAGACAGGACATGCCTCTTCCAGGCCCCTTTCAGCACTCTAATGAGACAGCGATAACCAATGCAGCAGAAAAGCATTTTTAAGAGCCCCAGAATTACCACTCGGATTAACACAAAGGCCTCTTTGTAATTAACGAAGGGGGAGAAGAGAAACCGCCCTTGTGCTGCAGCCCCAAGGGAGAGCAGAAGCCTGGGCATCAGCTGGTGGGAGACCCGCTCCTCGCCGACGTCCCAGGGTCTGGAGGAAGCGCTGAGCACAACAAGCCTCAAGGTCCACCATGGGTCTGCTGCTGCTGGGGAATCCCCCTCTCCATCCTTCTCGAATTCTGATTGCGTTTGCTAATTACACGCAGATTACGCTAAGCTAAACCATGCAGGAGGCTGCAGCTCATTTTGTATTCAGCAGGGGCACTGCTGACGAGCTCTTCTGAGGAACAAGACGGGGCATGGTCTAGAGCAGGAGGAGACAAGCTGCTCCCCTCACAAAGAGGGGGCAAGGGCAGGGCAGGGCAGGGATGGCTGATGGGCACACAGCACAGAGAGAAGTGGAGGTGCAAACACAACAGCAAGCACCTACAGCCCATGGCTGCTCTCAGCTTTAGCAACTTTGCCCACAAAACCACCTAAACCCATCGTGGAAAAGGTGGCAGTGATTCCTCCAGGGTGTTCCTCCCCACCTCCCTCCCCCCTTTGTTGTTGAAAAACCACAACCAGATTTTCATGGCTCTGGAGCAGACTTTCATGGTTCTGGCCTATTTTCTCTCCACTAAGCAACAGCATCTTCATTACCTCAACAGCATCAACATCTAACAGTCTTAAAAAAAAACCTCAAAAAAAAGAAATCAGACAAATCTAGCGTAGGGAGACCCTATGCTTTGGCTACTTAAACCAAGGGCCCTGAGAAAGGCAAGGGAGATGCCAATATCTCCTGGTGCCTCATCGGCAGGTCAAACGCGTGGTCCTGGAAAGCTCTTGTCTCAGACTCACAGTTGAGAAGGCCCAGCTGCAGGAGCGACGCCAGGGCTGTAAGGATCATGAAAAGCAGGAGCCCTCCTCTCCTCCCCAGGAACCCCACCACGGGGCACATGGCCAGGCAGGAGGCCAGCGCGATGCCGGCCATGGTGTAGTAGTCCGCGTAGAAGTTGTGGGTAATCGCCATCTTCACCTCGTGCCCCATCATGCTTTTGGCAAAGCAGTGGTGTATGCCGTAACCCGTCAGCCTGCGGAGAGAGGAGAGGGCAGGAGGAGCTCGGTGCTGAGAAGGCAGCCACAAGATGCCACCTAATTCGGTCTTGGAACACGAGAACGCGGGAGGAATTTCTTCTGCTGCAGGAAGGCAGGCTGGGGAGTCTTTCTCTGGAGAGATTGCTGCCTGGGTGTGGGGATCCTGGGCCCCCTGCTCTGGGTGACCCTGCTGGAGCAAGGGGGGCTGAACCACATGATCCCCACCTCCCATTTGACAATAAGTAAAAAAAATTAAAATCACAAAAGGCATTTAAATGGGCATTTAATAAGACCGAAAAATTTGAAAATCCTCTGTAACCACCCTCCCAGAAGCAGGGTTTGGTTAGAGGGTGAATCTGCAGCCCATCTATTTCCTCTTTACAAGGTGCTCGGCTCTGGACAGAAGACACGTGGTGCTGCTCCCTGGAACAGCCAAGGAGTTCCTCCACGTTTGCAAAAGAAATAAAATAACTCCCTGCAACAGCTGGCGTCTCTCCAGACCATTTATAGGGAAGGGCCCCACACCAGGGAACAGAGGAGCTCCCCATCATCTCCCACGACTGCTTCCAATTCACCAGCCACGGAAGTGTTCGAGCAGAAGGAGATCGGACTTACGAGTTCACACACAATACCACGATGTTTTTCCACAGGTTCCTGGTCCCCACCACTTTAACAATGCAGACTTTCTTCGGTCTCCTGGCGATCTCCTTTTCCAACTCTGGGATAAAAACAAACCAAAATTATACTTTCACTGGGGAGGTCAAGGAGGAGAAGCTTCACTTGTGAGCTACAGATATTCTAGGGGATGCTCTGGAGAGCAGGACACTATCGATTTCATTGACAGCAGCTACAAAACTGCTAAAGAACCTTCCTATGGTGCCCCTCAGGTTCCTCATTTTCTTCTAAACCCTCCTTAACTGTCTTGGGGCTGAAGAACTGCCCAAGAACTCCTTGACACCCCAAACCTTCTCCCAGTTTAAAACACGTATGTGAAATGGGGGCAGTTTGGAGCTTGATCCCAGCAAGCATGACGTAACATTTCCTGAAGAACATCAGGATTCTGTGAATGTTTAACCCCTCTGCTTGTGCAGTTACAAGACCTGCTGCCTTTCCCGTGGAGAGGACTGGAGCTCAAACTCCTTTTTCTCGGGAATCTTTTGAGGTTTGTTCAAATCCAGGTTTCAGAAAGAAGCATCTAGGCTGCTCTGTCAGCTCATCCTCCCCCCGACATTTCCAATATTTAAAGTTATTCTGATGGATACACTTCCTTAAAGAAAACCCCTTGGGCATCATCAGCTGTGATGTCTTTGTGCTGCGGAACTACAGCCTCAAAGCTCCTTGAAGTGCTGGGCAGCTGCAAGGTAACTTTTCTTTGCAGTGCTCTAGCAGCTCGCAAGCTCTGCAGGGACTACGTTCTCGTTCGCACGGGACAAACCAAAGGGAGCTGCTGAACTCCCAGGCCAGAGCTCCAGCACCGACCTAAGCGTGCCAACAAAACCACTGCTTCCAAGCCATGGGACCCACGAGAGAGCTGCAAGGGCACAGAAGCAGCTACAGGGAAGCCTGCCGGTAGCGATGCGCTCCCAAGAGCGGGGATGGGAGTGTTGCTTCGGGGGAAGGATGCTCGCCAGGCTGGCTGTGCTGGGGCCATGCCCACCAGATCAGCCCCAGCGTCCCGAGCCAGCCCCACCACAGAGATCTCTTGAAGAGATGCAAGGCAGGAAAATAACAGCAAGCTGGGATGGGGAGTGGTAGGAAATAGGAGCTAAATCACCTGAATTTACAAAAATCACCTGAATTTACAAAAAACCAGTTTGTCTGCTGTTGTACGACAACCGTATCATAAAAATAATAAATCAGAGACGTTATTTGTATGCAAGTAGTTGAGCTATTCACTGCTCACGGGTCACTCCTGGTTTTCTCTCTAGAGTGACTGCAGGGAACGCTCCGGAGAAAAGCACATTTTACATTAATGATTGTGCTTAGGCAGAATATTGCCCTGCTACTTCTCTTACTGCCTGATAATAGCAATTTCTCCCCAGAATCTACGCAGCATGAAGCTCACGTAAGCACAAAACCAGAGGTGGAGCAGAAGAGGAAATCAGTCAAGTTAATATTTGTGCTACAGGAGCACTCCGCAATGGATCAGGGCTGTGTTAAAAAAAATAAGCAATAATAATAATTAAAAAGGATAGTACCTAATCTCACAGAGCAAGGTCAAAATGGCTTTTGTAGCAAGATTCCAGAAAGGAGAAAGTAGGAATAAAATAATTCAGAACAACTGAAGCAGTTAGATAAAACTTAAATCATAAAACCTACAACTGAGCCCAAGCCAGACCTAGAGTGGAAGAAGTCCAAGCGAGCAGCAGCAGCAGCACAAGGTTGTGAAAAGCTGTTGGTGACTGTTCACTAGTTCAGCTGACAGACAACAACAAAACTCATCACCTAAACAACACACGGTGCACAGAATTATGTGGACATGACAGCTCACTCAAGCTGTCCAAGAATGACCACGTCTGTCCCATCAGAGCAAAATATGTCCTCTGTCAGCAGAGGACAGTCTCTGACGACGTATTCTTTCGATTTTCTTAATTTCCTTTTTTTATTTTTTCTCAAAGTAAGTTTAACTTTTTTCTTTGGAAGGAGGAAGTAGACTTATTTTTTTGTCAATATGAGCTTTATTGATCCACAACTTAATAAAATTAAGAGAGGTAGCTCTAACCAAGCTACCTCTCTTAATTTTATTAAGTTGTGGATCAAGTTGTAGTCACTTCTCTTCAGAGCCAAACCTGATTTTGCCCTCCACTCCTGCTCTATTTATACATTAGGGGTTGCCACAGTCCGCATGGTCTTTATTTATTGTCAAGCATCCTTCTTTTGTGCACTCGGGCCCCATCTTAACCTTTCTTATAAACTGGTCCTTCCAAACTAATTCTCAGTGTTGTTCTCTGCTCACCTCCTTCAGGTGAATGATTCTCCCCGAGTCTCCAGCACTTTCTGGTGACTGTCTCCTTTCTTTATTTCTATACGCACCAGTCAGATGCTCACCCAAAACCCCACCCTACTGTAAAAATCAATCAATTCTAATAATGAAAATACCATTCAAATAACAACAAATAAGCCGTGTGACTTGCAAACAGTCATGGGCCACAGCCCTGGCTCTCGTCTGCATGAGCATCAGGAGAGTGGCAGCTCTTGGGCCGCCTGGACTTCCTTGGTCAGCAGTAAGATCTTCAAGGAGAAGTCAAGACAATGCCTATTAAAACCCCATGGCACCAACTGTTGTGCCCTCGCAGTTACTGGAGTGATGCCAGGAAAGCTCCCCCTATCCCCAGTTTATTCTTTGCTTTTGCACTGCAGCCACCAGTTCAGAAGGAATTTGCACTAAACGGTTCAGGTCTGATTTACCAGAAGGGCGAGAGTGGAAAATAAGAAGTATTTTTTATCCCTTTACTCAGAGGCCCACTATGAGTTTTCCCATAGCCTGAAGCCCACACACACTCTAGGCTTCCTATTCAGGGACTCGGTAGGAAAACTGTCAACAAGCTAACTCTTTATATCTCAGTGGAAATTAAAACTATTCATTGGGAAACTTTAAAAGTCTCACGGGGAGGGGAACCCTACCAGCTTCCAGCTCCCGGCGCTGCTGAATTCTCGTGGGATCCTCTGCATTTCAGGAGCATGGCTTTCAAAAACTCAGAAAGTACCTTTAAAGCCTCCAAACGAAGCCACCCATCTCTGCGGCGCTTGGCAGAGGCAAAATAGGCAAAGCTCAGATCCAGCCACCGAAAAAGGAGGTTCAAAATGACAAGTGCCCCGTGGTGATGGGCTTCTGCTGGATTTTTCTGGCTGCTAAACGATACTGTCAGGAGCTCTTTGAATGCAAAAAGAGCTACGGAGGCCCAGCACAGAGGCTCAATCAATCCCCCGAGCACGACAGCTCTGCAGCAGGAGGTAGCTCAGCCCAAAATGCTGCACTGAAGGAAACTACTCTCAGCCATGCCGAGTTACTGGCACATGGGGTTATTTACACCTTCCAGGATTTCTGTCTCCAGGAACAACCACTGTGCTTGTTTATTTACGTGGTTTGATCATGGACGACCAGCAGCCTGATCCACTGCAGTTTTTAAAAGCCTCATGGTGAAGGAAGCTTGAAGGCCACCAAGTCACATACAGAAATGATGAGGTGGGGAAGGAGCTGACTGATGGCCAGACAGCAAAAAGGGATAGAAAAAGAGAAATCATAAGGGGGTGGCAGGAGGCTAGTTGTGGGGTGACCCTGCTTATTCTAAAAAAATGAAAATCTCGTTTAATAACTTCACTAAGGAGCTTGGCACGGACCTTAGGAACACACCAGTGCAGTCTGCTGGTGACCAAGCAAGGTGCTGCCAGCAGCAGAGCACAGGAACGGGATGTTAGAGGGAACTGAGCTTGAGGCTCTGTGTGGCAAAAGCAAATGCAAAATACCAGGTAAAATTCCCAGGGACCAATGGGAAATGCTTCTGCTGGAAGAGAAGCTTTAGGGAATATCATGTTGGACTGGGTGTACAGTACTTGAACACAAGTGACTATAAGGCACCGGTTTATTGCATCCATGAGGTATTTGGAAGTCAGACAATGATATACTGGTGGTCTCTTACAAATGTGGACATCAATATTTGAGGAACAAAAGTTCTGGCAAGCCTATTTATAAAGGAGAGGAGACAGAGAAGACCTTCAGCTCAGCAAAGGAATGGGGCTGCTGTCTGCTTACATAGCAAGGGGAAAGAGAAAAGAGATTTAAGATAAAGATAGTCACAGACAGGAGCAAATGGGAAGAGGGGGGAAAAAAAAGAGAGACAAAGAACCTGGACAGCTGCAGTGTATTTGAACCAAATGCTAAAACGAACCCCAGGCAGGACAAAAGCAATCGTGAGTCTGGAACAGCCTTCCAACAACAGTATGGGACAGAAATACTAACAGAATTTAAAATGAAGCTCATTTTGTGAGAGCAACTGTGTAACTCACTGGCTAGAACAGCAAAGGACTGATGGCAATAATTTGTTTCAATCCTGTATTTCAAAAAGATGGGACAAGTCTGACATAAGGCTTTTGTTGCGATCTTCGATTGCTCACGTGCATTATGATACAGCACTTAACTAGATGATCACACATATTAGGTTTTTCCCCCCTGAGAATGCAAATGGGCAGCTATTGAGGATGTCTCCACCTTTCCCATCCAACAAGTGCCCCTCCACCTTACTATCCAAACCTTCCTGGGAGCACAAAACGACAGAGTTCCTCAGAGACATTCCTACAGCGCTGCCAGAATATTCGTGTGCTTCATAAATACCAACGAAATTATCTCCACCACCTTCTTGTAAGAAAAGGACAAAGATTACTCCTGTTTTGCAGGCAGGGAGATAAAACAGAGGAATTGTGATGGGAATGAGAAAAATCACAGAGCAACACCCTTGAAGGTGCTGATAGGAGTGCTCCCGGCTTTCTGCAAGTCAAGCCCCAGAATTACACGCCAGAGACGGACACTGAAGTGACTGTGATTAGGGGCAGCACTGAAAGAGCCTGATTCCAGAGAAGTGTCCATCATTGGACAAGAACATCCCCGGCAGAGCTGGGAAACAAGTACAGCTCTTCAGGAGGCATTCAGCTCCACCTCCCCAAGACTGTCCTTCCTTCTGCAACCCTCAGCCTCATTCACTACACACCTTCCAAATTCTGCAACAAATGAGGAACAGACAACAGCTTCATTCCCACAGCATCGTCCATCCTATGCACTGATTCGTCCATCCTATGCCCTGTGGAAAAAATAGGTCGTAATCATGTTATTAAAGGCTGTATCATCATGCCTTCATGCCAGGAGGCCAAGCAAGGGTTGCCCAGGCAACCTGACTTCTTGCAATCCCCAGAGCGTGACTCGCCAACGTTTACATTCCTCTACCATTACCAACACCGAGAAAACCCCGACACAAAGCACACCTCCAACCCCAGCGCGTGAAGCCGTAGCTGGGCCAGGCTTTGGGCGCCTACACTCTGCTGCTGGAGCAATGGAGGAAGCCCCGGCGGGCAGAGCTGGTGAGGAGAGCAGGGCACGCTGCAGCAGGGGGGTCACAGCAGAGGAGCCCCGTGGCTCGTGCCCCGCGGAGCCGGCTCCTCCGGACGAGAGGTGGCACGGCGGACAAAGAGCCACTGTGCCAGCCGGGCACAGAGCGGCTGCCATGGGCTGGAGCGCGGCCAGACAGAGTCTGCGGAGGACTCGGCTGGGGAGAGAGAGTCATTCAAGCCTGAACAGTGGCTGACAGACCCCTCAGTCTTTTTGTCTTGTTTTTTTTTTCCTCCTCCACATTTTCCAGCATTCCAGCAAACCTCTCTGGGAGACTTGGGCCAGGGGCTCACCACCCTCAGGGTAAAACATTCTATCTAGTCTAAATCTTCCCTCTTTTAGCTTAAAACCATCACACCAGGCCCTGCTAAAAAGTCTGTCCCCATCTTTCTTCTAAGCTACCTTGAAGTACTGAAAGGCCACAGGGTGTCCCCAGAAAATTCTCTTCTCCAGGCAGAATGCCCCCAACTCTCCCAGCCCTGAAAGAGTTGCACAACTTCCATCAGTTCCTGCTCCTGAACAAGAGGAGACCTCCAGGAGAAAGCCAGCCCCTCCTGAAGGCTGATCTAACACACGGGAGGGCAACAGAAACCACTGGCTGGTTCTGTGCGAGATCTCGGTGGCCGACACATGGTCCTCTGTAAGACTTGAAGGCTGCCTTCAAGTAGCACCTTAAATGGAATTGTTTCACTTAAATGTCCCAGGTTTAGCCGATTTCCCCCTGGGACTTGTACGGGATCCATGAAGCAAGCTAGAAACAGGCTCTAGGAAAGGAACAGCTGGCAGGTTTGTTCATAGTACCTCAGATGGAGTTCCCCCTGCCATGGGGCCAGGGAACGTCTTTCCTTCTCTAGCTTTGAAACAGCAGCGTGGTTGTTGCTGTGACTGTCTGAGGACGTGAGTAAAGCTCTGTAGGGAGAGTTCTATTCGGGAAAGAGACTGACTTTCAGACATAGAGCTTTTTCATCCTTCTTTCTGATACTTACACCTTAAAAAAAAAAAAAAATAAAAAAGGCATGCAAGCACACAGATCAGCCTCAGGCTTAGAGGGAAGAAATACAGCAAAACAAAAGAGGAAACCAGCTCATGTATAAAAGAAAAGTAATGGCAGCGTGTTGCTCAGCAGCAAGAAAGGTGAATGATTATTTATTTCTTTTTTTTCATTAAGAGGAAAGCCCCTGAAGCCCACAGCTTTGCTAACTGCAATCCACACACACGCAGTACTTGTCACCACTGTAGCCCTTCTTCCTCTCCACAACCTGCCCCACACACTGAAGTCTTCACAACTGCTTGATCTTTGCTAGCTGCTTCTGTAATTACATCAATATTATTTCTCTAAGTCCAGAAAGGAACCTTAGGAAGGAAGAGCTGCAACCTGTCTGTGCACAGGGGCACTCCAACTTTCAGCTGCAGATGAACAAAGGCCGTTATCCAGCCCAGCCAAGCAGCTATTTTTCTGTTAAGGAACATCTGAAATGTTTCCCACCACAGGGGAAGAGAAGGGTGGGCTTCCATGGAGGCATCAAGTCTGAGATCTTGCAGCAGGCAACCCACTCCAGCCAACAGACCCATCGCCCCACAGAGAGTAAAACCACACATCCTACCAAAATTATGCAAGCCATCTACACAACAAGCCTTTAGAAGGTGTGAGGACAGCTGATGCTTTGGGATTTTCAGTTCCCCTAAGCACTCTCTTCTCCTGTTCTTCAAACAGATCTCCACGCTTCCTTAGTATTTATTTCACTCTCAAAACAAGGGACTGGACAAGAGGAACCAGCCTCAAGTTGCCCCAGGGGAGGTTTAGGTTGGAGTTGAGGAACAATTTCTTCCCCTCCAGGGCTGTCCAGGGCTGTCCCAGGCTGCCCAGGGCAGGGGTGGAGTCCCCGTGATCCCTGGAGGGGTTTCCAAGCCATGGAGCTGTGGTGCTGAGGGCCAGGGGACAGTGGTGCCCTGGCAGCGCTGGGGGAACATCTGGACTCAATGATCTTCAAGGTCTCTTCCAACCAAAATGACTCTACCATTCTGTGACTGTCTTGCAGCTGCGTTGAATTGTGCATTTGGTTCTTGTTCCAGAGAAGAGACTGGGAAGTTTCTGGAGAAGCTGCCTGTGAAAAACCTGCACTGAATGAACAGTATCAAAATATTTCATTTGCTGAGGACTGAAACTGACTTTTTTTGGGTAATGTTTTGAAATATTTGTCAACAAAACTCATCCAGCCTGTTTTACAATTGACCTCTCAATACACAGCCGGGTAAAAGTCATTCCCTGGATGCAATAATTAAACTCCTATTTCTAAAAGCGGGAGAAGTGTTGAGCCAACTGATGAAATCTTGAGACTCAAAAATTTGAGATGATTTAACCAGGTCTAATTAGCACACCTAGACTTCTGAAGTATTAAAGAAGAAAATATGACTGCATAAAACAAAATCTCTCTTTATGAAGGCTGACCGTTGCTGCCAAAAACCACAAGGAGCACCAATCACTCAGAAATAAAGCCACTCAGAGCTGTCGAGGGGGCAGCTCTGCTTCGGCTTGGCAGACACAACAGAAGGTTCCTCAGACCCCGGGGGCAGGTTACTGAAGATAAGGGCAGTGTTAATTTACAGCACTCTGGACTCGGATCAGCACCGCTTGTCTCACTTCGATTCATTCCCCGTGCTTGGTGCTGGCCGAGCATCGCCCGGCAGCCGCCCGCGCTGATCCTCTCCAGACAGGGGTGGTTCCCACGGCTGCTGGACCCCCCAGCTGCAGCCGGACCACCGACCAGCCCCTCAGTCCTTCTCTTCAGAGACATCTCCTGAAGAGCACTGGCAAACCACTCCCACCCTACGGACTGATTCAAAACCAGCAGATCAGCTTTTCTTCCCTTTTTTTTTCCACCTTTCTTTCCTCCAGTGGTCCCCTTCCCTGCAGAGCAGAGGCCCTACAGATGGTTGTTGGCTATTCCCACTACGGGCAGCGAAGCCAACTGGACCAGTAAAAGCTTTCAGCAGGCAATGGGAACGGTGTGATTCTTCAGCAAGGAAAAGAAGCCTGCTCATTGCTTGGGCAGCAATTCCAGATTGCCTTTTCTGCCACCCCAGAAGTACTTCACCCCCTTGCACGCTGCTGCTTTTTATCATGGAACCTGTACCAGCTGCCAAGATGGGTACCTGTGAAACTACCCTGCGTCCTGTAAGGACCTGTGACGTAGGATATGCTAATTTGGCTGGTACACACGAGTGAAATGACAGCAGGGTTTCCAGCTGGAAGTGAGCAGTTTATCATTTGCATGTCCTGGGAGCAATTGAATCACCGGAGGCTGCTGCGACAGCGCAGCCAGGAGTAATGAACAGCAACGCAACGGCCCCTAACGAGAGCAGAACAGTTTCCAGCCCTTTCAGGTGGAAAAAGAAAGAATAAAACAAGTCACAAACAAAATCCGCCCCACAGGTAGGAAAGCTCGACCACAGAGTCAAGGGGATAGCTGCGTCAGGGTCAGCAGCATCCTCTCTCCTGGAGTTTTACACAATCCCTGCCTGGTCACATTCTTCATTCAGGATTTCTGCTCTCCTCACTCAGACCATCAACGGTCCCATGGTCACAGAAGAGTGAGACGGTTCTTCCATAATTTAAGCTCATTCCATCCTTTTGACACTGCACTTCTCTTACTCGCTGCAGCACCCCTCCAGAGCTGGGCCAGGAAAGCCAGAAAAACGGCATTTACACGGCAAAGCCATGTTGTGTGTGATGCAGATCCAGGAACTGTAACCCCAGACACTCAGTTCACAGGCAAACCTGCTAATTAACACCAGTCTGCACCAGAAATCACAGTGGTGACCTGGGTATCAATGCCACAGACCCAAATTTTGTACCCCTCACTGATGAAAACCGCTTCATTCCTTAGGCACTGACGTTAATGGTGACATTTTGCTCTTGGACATGAAGTCCATTCCTGTGCTGATGCCTTTAGCACCAACCAAAGCTACAGTTACACCAGGGACCCCAGCGAGTATTGGCCCAGTGCAGGAAGCATCGCCCTACCCATGGGCGAGGCCTCTCTGCAGCCCCTGGGGTCAGAGCAGGGAGGGTTTGAAACAGTGGGAAAAGAAAAAAACAAACACCAAAAAAGCAAAACAAACAAAACAAACATTTCCACATTTTCTGGCCAGTGGGTAGTCTGATACAGACTGCAAGTGACGGTGTAAATCGGGTGTTCACGGGCACCGTCAGGCCTGGGAGAAGGAAGGGAGCCTGAACCAAAGCTGCCAGGCACGCGGGTGAGATGAAAACCCAGAAACTCTTTGCCTTTGTTGCCATTAGAAACACACGCACATGAACTCTCTTCTGCAAAGCACCCTGTGAGACAGCAGCATAGCTATTTAGGCGGCAGTCCCAGGGACAAGAGGAGTCAGCTCTTTGTAAAAGCACCAGTAAGACAAGGAACCAATAACTGAGACTCAACCAAAACCTGCACCCTACCACTGCAGCTTGTGGGGACCCCCATCACCAGCAGCTTCACTCAGGTGATGCAGGAGAGGAAAGCAAAACAGCTCTTGGAGCAAGGCTTTAAAAGCTTAGGTCTGCCATGGGGCTGGCACTTGGGAACTGCGGCTTCGAGAGCTGCCCCTTCTCCAAACCAACACGGGAAGAGCTGTGAGACGGGCAGGATCCCTGCCAGCAGCTTCCTGAAGAGCTTTCCAGAAACACACAGCATTGAAGGTAGAATTCTTCAGATGTCTAAAGACACCTGCACTGCAAGATGAGACTATAACTACTGGGACCACTGCCCAACAGGCTGAGCGGCTTTAAACACAGCACCGGAGTCTGGAATGTTTTCCCAAGAAAAAGCACCATGAATGGATGGATGGGATGGTTTTACAGGCAGTAAACAGCTTATTTAAATGTGGGCAGCAATGCCACGTGCAGCCTTCGGGGAAGAGCGGGGGGATTTGTGGCTGTTGGTCTGTCCTACTCACCGGGCACCACTCCCTTGATGTCGCTCTCCGTGTTCATCCTGTTCTTGCGTGTGAGCTGGAGGATCAGCTCCTTGGATGCCTCAAACTGTTGCGTAGCCATCAGCCACCGAAGGGACTCTGGGAAAATACTTTCAGGATGGAAAACAGGTTAGGGTCACTTCCAGGAAGAGCTGGGCAGCGTTCAGCTGCTCGTTTAACCGCTCACAAGCTACGGCACTATTTTCAAAAAGCAGAGGAATTGCTTACGAAACAGTAAGAGGGAAAACAGATTCCAAATGGGCAAGTTAAGGACGTTTTCTTTTACACTGATTCACAAATGATACAAGAACTACCCTACCACAGGAAAAATAAGACATATTAGAATTTTAGAATGTATCAGAGGCACTCTGCCCATTGATACAAATCTGAAAGCACCGTGAGGAAGAGGCAGCACTGTCTGCAATAGAGATCTGCTGCCAAGAAGGGAATGAATGATGTGCAGTTAACACGTGGTAATCAGACCAAAGAAGGAAAATAACTGACAGAAGCAATTTGGATTAGGCAGAGAGAGGAAAGAGAAGAATTACTTTTTAGGATTATAATGGAACAGATTTTTAAAATTTCTGAACATGTCAGAAATCTTGTCCCACATATAGAGACTCTGTTTTATACAGGTCAGTGTTGTGCATGCTCCAGACAACATTCAGTTGTTTCTCTGAAAGAGGAAAGACAACATTGGTCAGGTTACCTTAAAAATATACACATGCACGTAGAGTTGAAAAATAAAAAAGTTTGTTTTCCACCCAGCTGTTTCCTTCCAAGTGCTGATCTTGACCTGGTTCATTAGCTTAACTAATCATTCTTCCTTTTTTTTTTTTCTCCAGATGAGTTCATATTAATACAAACCCAAAAGAAATATGAAACAAATGAGACCTCCCAGAGTGCTACAGATATGGAAACTTTCAGGTTTGATTCCAAGTGTATTTTTCTTTCAGGCCTCATTTTCACTAATCTTCCAAAAGACCTTCCTAAAAACAAATTTAACAACTACTTTTAACTTCAAATATACAATAAACCTCAAATTCCCTGCACAGAGCACTGCTCTGGGCTGCAGAGGAGTTCTCACCCCCCTAAGCAGCAGTCACACCATTACTGCACCATCTTCTAAGGCTGATGCAGTCTGGAAGACAGCTCAGTGAAACCTCATCCTAGAGAAAGTGGGTTTGGGTTTTTTTTTTTTTGAAGAAGCAGCAGTAAAAAAGGAGAGAAGTCAGGCAGACTGCAATCTAAATGATGTCAGGCAATAGAAGTATCTAACAGGCACGATGACAGCCACTGGCTTGCCAGCCGATGTGGTACCGCCGGTGCTGCACGGATGCTTCGGCAGATCCTCCTGCAGGAAGCCCTGTGCTGAAAAGGCACGTGTCGAAAAATGAAGAATGCTTTGAATACAAAATCTCCCCGTGCTTGGCTGGGGAGAGGGGACAGCCTCAGCCACTAGCCTAAAAGCTGCACTTTTGGACCCCTCTGCTTCCAGGTCGTACAGCAGAACCCTTACGGGGAGCGCCGCAGGGATGGGCATCACGGGGCCAGACGCTGTCTCCACCTCCAGCCCCTGCAGCCTTCTCAACCTAGAAGTGCTGAAGCCTCACATCTCTCTTTCAGCTGCTCCACTACTCAGTGGGAGGTTCATTTAAGGACCTTTGGAATCTCCTAGGCAGCTCCGAGCTGGGTTATCAAGCTCAGCAGAAGGAAGTGCTGGCTGGTGTTGTTAGTGTCATCTTTAGAACGAGCTATCCAAGGGGATTGTACTGTCACCGTTCTGTACCACACTGCTCTCTAAAGCCTCTGCTGTGTGATGCTGCCACTGCGTGTCACTAGTAAGACAGAACAGCAAAGAAAGATTTATTTTTTTGGTGAGGTTACTAAAGTTCTGGTGGGGATGGACCTGGCAGCCCACCCCACTTCTCTCAGGACAGACAGACCAATGGCACAGGGCTGCTGGCACAGCAGGCAGAGAGGAGAGGATCCCTTGTGGGAATGATCCCGAGCCACTACCTGAAACCAAATGGTGCCAGGGATGGGGCATCAATCACCTCTCTGGGCAACCTGGCCAGGGTCTCACCTCCCTCCGCATAAAAAATATCTTCCTTCTCCCCAGTCTAAATCTCCATCTTCTCATTTCAAACCAAAAAAACCTGTCCCAACAGGCCCTGCTCAAAAGTCTGTGCCCATCTTTCTGACAGACTGCTTAAAGTCCTGAAAGGCCACCAAAAGGTCTCCCCAGAGCCTTCTCTCCTCCAGGCTGAACAACCTCGCTTCTGTGTTGCAGCAACTAATCTATGTGCATGCTACAGCAAACCACAAAGTTATTATTTCTTATTCCAAAGTCAAATTGGATGACAGGAAAAAGGATGAAGGGAAGAATAAAGGGAAAGGCTCATATGTATTATGAAGCACATGCACTGCCCGACAGTGAAGCATCTCCCAAGACCAGTATTAAGGAGCTCTTTGACTCAACAGAGGATGAAATACTTACACCCAGTAGAGCAGCATCAGCAGGAAAGGACAGATGATGACTGCCTGGAGGACCTGCCAGTCCCTGCAGAGCGCAGCCAGCCCAGGCATGAGGAACTGCCCTGCCATCTCGATGAAGCTCGCCACCATGGTGATCATGAACCGGTGCCCAGGAGGACAGAGCTCTATCCCTGAAACACAGAGACATGCCAGTGCGTTAGCCCCCCACCAGTAAAAGCACCTGCAGAACATCTCTTCATGAAACTTTCAGGGAGTTTATGTCCTTCAAGTCCCTTGGCCATCACATAAATCTCATTTCCTCCTGTATTAGGTTTCAAAAACCCTTGGCAGCTATCAAGAAGCCTGTTAACAGCTGGCTGTGGTGCCAACAACGCAACCTCCACACACCTACTGCATCTCCTGCCGACACGCTGGATCCTCAGCATCCACTTCCCTTCACTCTCCACCTCCAGAAGCATTTTACCAAACTGTAAGGTATTTGGTTCTTAAGGGATTTCAGGGTAAACCAGAGACCCAAAGATGATGGGCTGAGCCTTTTCAAGCAGCTCGGAGATGCTGCTTGCCTTGCCAGTCAGTTTGCTGGGAGGCAGGAGAGCACAGGTCTCGGCAGGACCCAGCTCCCACGGGATGCCACCTGCACAGGGTTTAACACGCCGTGACTCAGCCAGTTTCACGCTGGATTCTGCTGAGTGGGCTGTTTCTGGGTTTGCTTTTCGTTTCTGCAATAGCTGATCTTGATCAGCTTTCAAACCTTCCATCTTCCTTCTCCTGTCCTGCGTCTTTCCTTTAGCTGTGGGGTGATTTACTACCACCACTGGCACCACTGGTTGTCCCAGCTGCCTTGTGACAAGGAAGTTCCATAGGTAAACTTTCCTTAAGCCCCGAATTCCATTCCTTTATTCAGTCCTCAGAAATGATGATGTAAATATCAGAATCACAGCTTAAAAAAACCAAACCAAATCAACATTTAAAAAAAATAATAATAAAAAGAAAAAAATCACAGAAGAAACAGCAGAAAACCTGGACTGCCCTGTGGAATTATATTCAAACAATATGTTTGCCAGGAAGATCACAACAGAAGCCCCTGTTTCCCATTTGCCCAGGTCCACTTCTACAGATTAATAATTAAGCACAATAAACCTGCCACGACCATCGGGCAGTCCTTATCGGCGTGCTGCGGCAGAAACACGGGCTCGTAAACATTCATGATGTGTTGCTGCCAGCACGGTTGCTTTTCCTTGGGATGTTTCCTATGGTCATTTTAAATTAAAATGTAATGGTTGTTAAAATTGTAATTGAAAAGCTGTAAGATAGCAGGAAGCGATGACAGCTGCTCCTTCATCCACGCTCCCGGCTGTCGCTTGTTCAGCATTTATCACCCCAACACAGATCTAAACTAGCTGACCAGGAGCTAGCCTGTAGATCAAATGCAGGATTAACTACCACACACTTCCCCCCCGCCCCTTTCTTTTCAGCCAGTGGCAAAAGACTATCGATGGGTTTTTGCCCATAAAGAAGGAAAATATACCTGTTGTGAGGCAGCCCATCTTTTCCTTAGCTTACCCACAAACACAGCAGCTTTGGGAAAGAAAGGAGGAAAATCACACCCTCAAAGACACTCTCTCGCTCACTATAAAAGGCTTCTACATTTTAATTAGGAGAGCAAGATTAAAACGCAGAGCTCCTTATGACATTAATATGGTTTCATTCTTACTAATGCAGAATGCCAAGCTTCGGTGATTTTGGTTTTATTCTATGCAAAGAGGTCACTTCCGGTTTGTTTCTCTAAGCTTCAGCTCTAAGGTGGCTCTGTTTGTTTCTCTAAACCTTAAAGTCACAGTTCCTGCCACTCCAGTATCCTTTCATTAAGTGCAAGGATGGGGTTTGTTGCTATAGAAACGGGCAGCCTGTGTTAGACAGGTAAGGCTTCGGCATTCCAATTGCATTTTGGTTAGCAGCAGATTAAAAACAAAATAAAAAATAGAACAAGAGAACTTTTACATGAAGTCAGAAAGAGGTGTCCAATTCATAAAACTATATTTTATGAAGTTGCTGGTGCAGAGTACAGAACTCCATACGCACCAGCTATTCCTTGTACAGAAAGGAAATAACTTCGGAGATTGTTTGGCATCAGTTTTCTTCTCTGCATTATCACACACACGGTCAATTTTTGTCCTTTCCTCTAAAAAAGGAATCAATTTTGTGATAAAGGATCCAGCACCACGGGTATTTGTGAGCATTTAGCAGCCAACCTTTTCCCAGAGAGCAGCGGCAAATCCAGCAGGAAAGCTCCAGCTCCCCCACTGGAAACCTCCACCCAAGGCTTCCACCTCCCTGCTTTGGGGAGCGTGGAGAGTCAAGGAAACTCGTGTCATACACACAAGCCACGGAAATGGCCATCAGTACCAAAATCCCTCAGCCCCACAGCGTGCAGAGCAGTTCCCTCGCACGGGAGGTCCCCACCAGCCCTGGGCAGCAGCAGAGAAAGCCCTGACAAAACCACGGGTCAGACAAGAGGTTACCCACTGCCACCGGTGCTGGTGACGGGGGGCACACACTGATTTTAGATCCCCATCCCTGGAGGGGTTTCCAAGCCGTGGAGCTGTGGTGCTGAGGGCCAGGGGTCAGTGGTGCCCTGGCAGTGCTGGGGCAATGGTTGAACTCGATCTGAAAGGTCTCTTCCAACCCAAACGATTCTAGGATTCTCACATTGGATTAACATCCGCTCACGCTGCCGCAGAGCGTGGCCCTGCGCTGCCCACCTCCTCCAAACCCCGCTGGCTGAGCTGGCATCGCCACGAAGGGACTGAGGGTCACATCCCATCCTTCCTCGCCTGCTCTTACACTTGCACACTCCTAACAAATAATGTGCTTCAGATTTCAGAAACCCACTCATTTGTCTTCAAAGGCTGATATTTATCCTCATCGGATATTTGCACAAGGATGAACGGCAAATACTTTTATTTAAAGACTAAAAAAAAAAAAAAAAAAAAGAAAAAAAAAAAAGGAAAAAAGGAAGTTGTAAGTCATTTGCAAATAATATATCAAGAAGAAAGAGAGGTTAAATCACACTGCCTGAACAACTCTCCCATCTCTCACCTATCTCCAGTCCCAAAACACAAAGCAATTCTTGCACCGCAGCCCAAGCACCAGCTCCATCAGAAACCACGAGCCAACTGATTTTTCTGCCTTTGCAGTTTTCTCTCCCTGCCCGGTTTTGGTCTACGAGCCACCAAGACTGTAATTAGAGAGGAGTATCCCTTGGAGAAAATGGCCAGGACAGAGCTCCCGACGTCTCGGCAACAGCATTCCCAGTGAAAGGACTCCCAGAGGAGACAGCCTGATTCTAGACTCACGGTTTGACATTACATTTTAAAAAATAATATACAATAAAAGCGTGATTTTTGACAGCTTCCCCCATATTCCTGTACACCCAACGCTCTTAATTACCACCCTCTAAGGATGCCTCAAGATGTTCCCTCATCCCAAAAGGGAGGAAAATGGTCAGGCTCACATGGACAAGACACATCCTATCAGCTGAGCAGAAGGAAGCTCAGGAAACACGGTTTTAGGTGTAAAATGTGGGACACCAGAAATTCCGTGTGGTGGAACCACCCCAAAGCACCAGGGCTGCGTCTGCCCCCCAGCCCCAGCAGCCGCTCAGCTCAGTCAGGGGAAGCGTGCCAGCTGGGGCCCCAAGATCGCGTTTGTGTCTGGACTCTGCTCTTCAACAGAGCACAAAAGGGAAGAAAAAGCCTCTCGGGGCACTCGGTTTCCCAAGCTGCTGAGCACTTGCAGCACGTCCCACCGCTGCCGCGCTCCCCAAGCTGGCCCTTTCGGCAGGACGAGCTCCGTCTCCGTGACCCTGGAGCCTGCTGGGAGGTGACCCCGGCCCTGCCGCTGCTGAATTTCCCAATTCCCACCAAGCTCTCAGACCTTGGGGACCTTCTTCCTCCAGCACTCTGTGGGACTTGCCCCGTGCTGTAAACAGATTCCTAGAATCACACGGCCCCCGGGCTCGCTGGTGGCTAGCTGGCCAGCTAAAACTGCAGCAAAACCCTCAGGCATCTCCCAGGCAAGCCCTTCTGTTTGCAGCTGGCTGCTCGGGGGAGAAATAAATAGAATCCAGCACATCTGCTTAGATGCCCACATTTCCAGGTGGTTACTAGACACAGACTCCTAAGCGCTGCAAGCCCTGCCCACGGGCTACGCGCCCTTCTCATCCCAATTAGCGCACGTCTGATTTGGTTGGAACGGCCCAGGCTACGCTCGCGCTCACTCCTGGCCGAGTTTGGGCACGGAGCACATCCTCTCGATCGCCTTCGCTGTCGCCAGCAGCGAGGGAGGAAGCACCGTGTGTGAACACAGTTTGTCAGAGCAGAGCAGCCGAAGCGGCGCGGGGAAGGAAAGGTTATCGTGTGCACAGATGACCGCCAGCCGATGTAAACACAGGACAGAGACAGAATGGAAGGGAAGGAAAAAAAATCTAATTTCCTCTCTGGAAAAATCCAATCCTCTGCCAAGCGGAGAGAGTAGTAATAGACTGAACCCTCAGTGGTTGAGTAGGAAAAACGGGACTGTTTTCCCCTCAACAGCACAGCAGGACAAGAGCGACTCTGAAATACATCCACAAAGCCACATAGGTGCTCCTTCAGGTTTGGGGAGGGATTCTTTTGAACACACCCTAGCCCACCACGTATAGCTCATTAATGCTTTTAATGTGTCAGAGCAGTCGTCCGTGCGCAGCCATAACCCGCGCTGGCCCCAGGGCAGGTGGCCAGGGACCCCTCAGCAGATGGGCCGGGGCACTCTGCCTTCCCGACCTGGGCGGGCATCCCACGCCGACCGGGTGGAGCTCTCCCGTTGGTAAACACCCAGTCGGAACAGTTATCTTTCTCACCACAACGAGATCGATGCTCTTCTCGGACACAAGGACCAGGGCAGTGCAAACCCGCTGTCAGGCAAAATACACCGTGCACACTGCAACGTGCACAGACGGGCACCGCACGGAACAGGTAAACCCAGCTACACCCCTCGTCCAAAGCCCAACCGAAACACGGGGTGCAACCTTCCCTCTGTTTTCCACACGCCCAGCTCTCCCTTTGCATGTTTTTTTTTTTAGGGGGGAGGTGTGCGTGGAATTGAGAACAGCACAAATTAAATAACAGTAATAGTAAATAATAATAAAATATCAAACAAACGCCCAGGGACATGCCAAGCCACGCTAATTTATTCACTTATTGCTGGCAGAAAATGAAATGCAGGCTCCTAAAAGGACGAGACAAACTCTGGCAGCACAGAAACGGACCAAGGGAAAGCAGCAGCCCTGGGCCAGCGGCACGGTTCACTCGCAGGCTGGCGAGGGGATGGCTGAGCCTTGCAACTCATGGCTTCCTCCCTTTCAGAGAACTCAATTTATAGCCAATTTGTGAACTCCAGGTATCAGAAATTGCAAGTGCTGATAGAGATGGAGTCTCTGCGTTCCAGGCAGCACAGCTCCGTTTTAATAGTGACCCGGCTGCCTGGCAAAGAATCATCTGCACACAGCAAAGAAGATTAAGATCTGAACTGGGGTAGAGACTTAATTTCCAAATCCTTCTTCAAAACAGGAAAACACCCCGTGCAGTTCACTGAGGAGAGCAGGGAGCAAAACATATCCAAGTTCTGTGCAGAGAAGGGAAAGAGTAGGCGTGAGAGGCTTGCACTGATTTATTACTGGCTTATCAGCAGTGAACATGTAAAACCAACTGTAAAAGCATCAGCTGTAAAATATTTTCCATTTTAGCAATCATTGCACGCTCTTCCTTCCTAGAAGACACGAAGATTCAAAGCTGATTTTTCAATTTGAACAAACGCCTGCATAAGCATAACAAAAAGGGAAAAAACCAACCAAAGACAAAATAAACAAACAAAAAACTCCAACCCCACCTGTTTTCTGGTATCCTCTCCCTCACCTAAACCCAAATAATGCATTCAAGCACAGGTCTTAAATACATAAACTCTAAGCTTCATTGTTTGGGAAACTGAATTAACTTTCTTTGGAGATGCACACAAGATAAATAACAATATCTGGAATCGTGTCTCAACATTGCGCATCCACACCAATCTATTTAGATCCCATTTCAAGCTCTAAGCCCAACTATTAATTTTCACACATCACACCAGATTCAATTGCCTATTAAAAGGATCTTCCCTTTTCTCAGTAGTCAATTATTCATTAACCTCCTAGAAACATTCATAGAAGGCACAATTTAATTCCGGAAACAATAGAAAATTGTCATTATAAAGATATGTGAATTTAATATTTCTTTATGACAGAAAGAGAACTGTAGGTAACAGGACACTTAGCAGGCCAGCATCAGAACAGGCTTCAGCAGAATGGCTTTGGACATTATTTTTGGTGTTGAAAGAGCCACACGATCACAGCATCTGCAAATCAGCATTTTCAGCTGATGAAAGCATTTCCAGCAGAAAGAACGTTTTTACGTAAAACCCACTCCTGCAGCCCGGGATAGGAGTTATCCTAGATCTGACACTTCAGTTACGCTTCCACTTCACCACTGACCAAGCCACTTCTGCTTTAACAAACCACGCTGGATGCTAAAGGAGCCAACAGGCATTTGGAACAGACAAGGCTTGATTAAACCGAGAGTGCAACGGTGTAGAGCCAGCCACCCCACCAACATGCTGCCCACACTGCACCTCACCCCAGCAGGCATTCCACACCAAACAGTGGGAGCCCTCTCTGTTCCAGCCTCTTCCTTCCGTGGCTGCACACCCAACCCAGCGCGCACGGCAGCGCACACTGTCGGTTAATATCTCTCTGTACCTCCATCGCATCACCCAAGGCTCTCAACGCACCAAGCACTGTCTCAAAACCCACAGCAGCTGCTTAGGGGCTGACAGCTCCTGGGATGGGGTAGAGCAGCTCTGTAAAGATCCACAGCAACACTTTACTCCAGCTCAAGAAAGCAGGAAAGAACCCCAACCCAAACAGCCCATTCCTTGCTCTGAAATGAGCTGGGGAGTTTACCCAGGTAGGAATGTGGCTTGTAGTGCTCCTTCACCATGTAATCATCTGGGTTCCTCCTTCTCATCTTGCCAGAAAGGTGGTGGGCTGAGGGAAGGAGCATTTCGTCTTCATCTCCTGGCTCTTTTTGTCTCAAACAGGGTAACTCCAACCAGCCCAGGGAGTTTGGAAGTGATTTATAATGCTTCCAAAGGGGGCGAAACTACAGGAGCGTCAGTACCCAGCATCATAGCACAGCTGACAGTCACTGCAGGCACTCTCCAAAAACCAGCTTCATTAAACCCACCCAGTCTCCAGAAGATTCCCAACGGCTGAAGTGAGTTTTCTAAAGCTTGGAGACTTTGAAGCCGATAGCAACATTTTGGGACATGATTTGTTAAAGAAGAAATGGGAACAACACTTAAGACTGAGACCACTTGGATCTCCCACCCCCCGCCCCCTGAAAAATTAAACTCATAAAAAATAAATCAATATTACTTCTTCCTAACCCACTGTTTCTTCTTCTCACACTGGGCACACACCCAGGGAGCTCAGGTTGACAGTCACCCGATTTTTATTTTAGGAAAGGTTACCAGCAAAAGCAGGAGATGCTGGGGTGGGTGGTGGTTTAGGGGATGAGGAGGAGCCCTTCAAATCCAAATCACACTTTTCTGCACTTCGACAGCTGGAATTAAATCAGACTTGTTTGCATCTCTTAATCACATCTTTTTAATTCTACACTTGAAATCACAGTAAATTGATCATAAATTAAATTAATTGTAGAAAAATTAAAACTAAATTAATTCAAAACAGTGTTCAAGCAAACAATGGTCTGATGTCAAAGCTTTAAAGGAAATCAGACACTGAGCATGCAGAAATCAAAGCTCTGAAACAAGAGTTTGCAGAAGGTCTAACACAGTTTTTGACAATGACACTTTTCCCCAAACAGGCAAAAAATGTTTTCTAAATTGAAGTTTGCTTAAATTAACCTGTTACTATGGGCTCTGAACCTTCCCCTGAAAGCAAGCTGCGGGAGCAGGGAGGCTTCACAATGTGGACAACTTATTCTTCTCTTCCCTCTGGTACCCGCTACGTTATCTACTGTAAGATCTAAAGTCTTGAAGGACATGGTGACCAGAAATGAAAAGCCACAATGCTTCCTTTGTTTAATGGCACTGGGTAGCCTTAAAGAACAAAACCATAGTTTGGTAGACTTTTTTTCTTCTGAAACAGAAGAGCATTTGAACAAGCTCTTATTTCACTTATAATCATGTTTGAACAATGTTGGAGCTTTGTAATTTCATTTTCCATACAAGTGCAGTGGCACCTGTTGATACACCAACCTCCATCAGACCTCCAGTGAGAAGAGTGCTCCATGCCCTGCCCAGCATGGGTTTTGGTAAAGCCCCCAGGGAGCCAAGTCAGAACCATCCCAAACCTCAGAGCTTCACACCTACTCAGTTAACCTAAAAGGAGAGACCACTTCCTTTCATCTCCAGGCTCTGCCACTTCTCCTTTCACCCAGCTGCCTTTAGAGGACTCTTCCACTCCAGGAATGGGAAGTACTTCACATCGCAGCAGTCTGTCCAGGAAGCTTTGAGACACGTAAGCATTTCCTAGCCCTGCCAGCTGTACAACAAGGCTTGAAAGCTTCGAGTTTTGTCTGCAGAGTCATTAGATCAGTCATCACCATGGCTGCACACAGGGTTTTCAGTGAAACCTCTGTGGCCACCTATGCAGGAGGAGGGTGTGGGCTGAGATCTTGTTTACAGGAGCGCTCGACGTTATAAACATGTGGAAACTTGGCAATGGCTAGCAAAGCTGAAATGTCATCTGAGCTTCTACCTGTTTTGCTAGCTACTCTTAGAACCTGGGCAAACCCCTCCTCCTGCCCTTCAGCTGAAGCTGAGCACCCTTTGAAGGTGCTGAATGCCAAGCACGTTGCAGCTGCTCTGAAACAACACGTGCAGCCAGCTCCAGCGTGCCCTGCCCTGCTGACCTCTCCAGTTCCAGACGCATCTCCTCTTTGGTTCCCCCTTCCCAAATTTCAAGCCTGGTAAGAACTGGCTTCAGAAAGAAGGCTGAGGAAATGACAAGGGGCTGCACGCCAAGTTTGTGGTCTGTTGCTGGCAGAGAGCCTTGCAAACAAAAGAGGCTGAACCCCATCCCCTGAAGGGCTCCACAGTTCACCATGGTCTGAGCAGTACTTGGGACACCCACACTGCCTTGTCCGTAAGCTCAACCTCTACACTGAGTGAGAGGAAGGCAGGTGTCTTCTCCAAACCCATTGTGTTGGTCCTCAAGTCAGACTCTCCTCTCTGGATGGCCCCTGCCAGAGCAAACAAGCTGCCCATAAGCAATCACTAACAAAGCCTGAACCATTCTAGGTCCTTCGCCTGAACCATTCTAGGTCCTTCCTCCACCTTGAGGATTCGGACTTGCTTTTGTGTGACTGAAACTGGTCAATGAGCTCGAAAGTGATGGGGGCAGAGGGAAAAGGAGAAAGCACTGGAGTAAGGAGGAATACACACAGCAACTGAATGAGCTATATACATCAATTTTCTTGGGAAAATGAGCTTAAAATCCCATCAGTTCCATGGAATGCCAAGCATCTTGGTTTGGGGACACAGAAAATGTAGGGCAAAGCTGTGAAATTTGGAGTGTCGTTTCCAGATGTGGCTTGCACTAGAACCATGCAGGGAGACTTTATGTTTTCTCCAAAAGTCTCCACCTGATGCAGCTGCAGGAAATGAGCTGCATTTAAACTACAAAGCCAGAGAAAGGACACTCCTAAAGGAAACCTCCTTGCTCCCGAGAGAGCTGTCACACCTTCAAGACTAAGTGCTCTGGCCTTCTTGGCACACCAAAGAGACTTGCAAGTGTGTTTAAAAATGACTTGGTTCTTATTAACTACTTTACAGTGCAACCAATATGAGCAAAGCCAGGAAACCAGCCTGCGAGAGCCACATCCAAAACATTCCGTTTAGATCCGCGCTCCCCACGTCAGCTCCAACCCATTGAGAGTGTCCCTGGCTCAGCCTCGCTGCAGCAAGGGTTCTCGCTTCTCCCCAGCCACCCGCCCAGTCCCAACGACTGCCGTAAGCTGCTCGTGACTTTCCTCGCATTCCCAAGACAGTTGCTTGTTTTCCAGTGTCAGGTTTGGCCCTAGGAGTATAGAATCCGTTTATATTGGCAATGCATAGAAAGCTGCAATAATGCAAAATTATTTCTTCCTTCAGATCCAGCTGGTTTGATATTCCAGAACCCCCCCTGCAGCTCATGTGTACGATAGAACCAGTGCTACAGAGAGGGAGGATGTGTTGGCAGCACAGAGGAAAAAAAAAAATGACATAGGCAATTTGGCTGCCAGCAGGAAAGATTGTTTGGATTAAAAAAAAAACCCAAACCAAAACAAAAACCAACAAGGAGTGTTAAATGTTCCCCTGTGCCAAGAAAGCTTGACCCCTGGTTTGGAGAAGGATATATGAATTGATCCAACAATTTAACAAAGTTTCAATTATGCAGTACTTAGTGCCTGGGAAAAAAAAAGACTTTATACTTAACTACTCACAAACTCCACTGAGTCCCTGCAAGCATATTTGCTCAACACTCTCAGCACTGCAAAGACAACACCGAGGAGATTTTTTTCCCCTGCACTTGTGCAGGATTCGTTGGATACCATCACAGAGGATTAGCTCAGCCTGGCACGGGGCAAAACGAAAGCGCATCAAAATATCCTCCCCATTCCTTCCCCAGGCTCAGTGGGACAGAGAAACCAGGCAGCTGAATTTCACTTTAGCACCTGCGAAGCTTCAGCACCTTAAAACAACACCACTCTGAAGAAGCAAACGTTCTTTGCAAGAGCAGTTCTGTGTGACGACGTCGGGAAGAGCATGGAGAAGGGATGGCACGTGGCAAACCCAGTCCCACACCTGTATCCCCGCACCCATCCTGCCGGTCCCACTCCTCCTGCTTCTCCAAGTGGCTGTAAGCATTTCCTTTGGAGAAATAAACACACAACTAACGAACGCTTTGGCTGGGGACAGAGCCCAGCCAGGGGATCGGAATTAAAACCAAGTAAAACAGAAGAAAAAAAAAAAAATCACCCCAGTGAAGGAAGATGCTTTGTCGAGCTGGCAAAGTTTCTTATCCTCGAATCAGCACATTTTGCAGCTTTCTCCATAGCTTTCTTTTCCTGTCATTGCTCCAGATGAGCTCTGCACCACAGGAGACACCAGCACCAAGAGCACACAGAACAACTTCTCAGGAAGAAACTTCTCCTACACTTACCGAGTGTATCTAATATACTGTCCAAATTTTTCAGGTTTTCATTTAACACCGAAAATTATTTTGGTTCTTCAATGAAAGTCTCTGTTTTTAAGCTGCTGTTAAAAAGACTTCATGAACATTACTTAAAACAGATCAACCAACTTCTAAATTTAGAGTTTTCGCTCAGATGATCTTCCAAAAATATTCACATGGGCTTTTCGATTCATGTCTCCATCAAAGTTACTTGGAAAATAATTAGCAGCATCTTCTTTGTTGTGGCTGTCGAGGAGCTATATATATATATGAAGAATGGATGAAGTTTCCTGGGTCATTTCTAGTTCATTCCAGTTCTGGGTCTACAAATCCTCACCCACACAATGGTTATTATTAATTAATATATGAGGGGGAGAGAAGAGATGGAGGGGAGGGCAGAGGAGGGAGACAGAGATGTGTGGAAAAGCATCTTCATCCCAGGGAACACTGAAGTCCCTTTACAAGCTGACCAACTTCAAGCATATTAATGACACCCAGAATGCAGACTGACTTTACTCAAGCCCTAGCACTTTTCAGAGTTAAAAATCCCACTGCTCCAATGTCTGAGCTTGTCATCAACGTTAAGGCAAGACCTTCAAGTTCATGAAGAAAAAGACGCTGCCTGAAGCATTCCTAGTGACAAACAGAAAACAGACTTAACAGCATTCAAGAAAACCCCAACCCACAAGACCTGGCTCTACAAACCCAGCTTTTCACAGCGGCATTAAGAAGGACCAAAAGGAGGAGGGAAATCTCTTCATCACTCACCTATTCTAAAGCTCCCAACACCTCACTCACCTTTGCTCTGAAACGCAGCGAGGACGCGTGCAAGTGATCACGCTCCAGCAGGAGAGCAAGACTCCCACCTCCTTCAGAGCACTCAGAAAGGAGGCTGTTAAGCCCGAGACGGCGGAACAGAAGAGAATCTGTGAACTAAAGGAGGAAGCCATAAATTTTAAAATGCTGATGGAGACAGATTCAAGCATGTATTTACTGAACAGCTGAAAGCAGAGCTGATGCGAGGAGCAGGCAGCGAGGAGGCCGAGAGCTCCCTGCAGCTCACTGTAAGCCTTTACAGGACGAACGGTGAGGAGAAATCCAATGAGAAACCCCAGGCAGTTACAAGGCAAGAGGAGCAAAGAGGTTCCGACGGCTGCTACTTATTCACCAGATTCGCAGCATCTCTACCAAGGGGCACTGCTGTTATCTGTGGCTAACACAGGCTAAATCCTGCTTTGGTTCAGCCCCTGAGAAGCCAGTACAGTCCTCGGGCAGGAGGTGCCGGGCAGCGCTGAGCTAACGGAGACCCTACGGCCCTTCCCCAAGCCCCTGCCCGTGTTCCAGCTCCTCGGAGCCGCAGCAGCCTGGGCACACCTTGCATCTTTGCACTCTCCTCTTTCAGAATCTCCATGAATAATTTAGTGCAGGTGAAGAACCCTTTTGCGTACTTCAGGCATTTTCTCCTCAAGACTGTCAATTTTTTCTCTGCCATTGACTCTGATGGCACTTCAGTGGGGCTGTCAACTGCTCCTCCCTCCTCTCCCATTTTGCCTGTTTCAGAAGCAGCAGAGCACAGAACGCACGTCAGTCCGCAACCCACAGCGAGATGCGTTACCCAGAGGAAACTGCAAGCATTGTACGGCACTGGTTTGAGTCAGAGCTGAGCTGAAGAACGAGGGAAAGGCAAAGTGCTTTTGCCTCCATAAACTGCAGGTTCACATTATTCAGCCCAGAAGGCAACTGCAGCCTGGGCTGCATCCCCAGCACTGGGGTCAGACAGGGACCTGCTGGAGCGGGGCCAGAGGAGCCCCAGCGATGCTGGGAGGGCTGGAACCCCTCTGCTGGGAGCCAGGCTGGGAGAGCTGGGGGGATTCAGCCTGCAGAGGAGAAGGCTCCCCAAGGGGAGACCTTCTGGGGGCCTTTCAAGAATTCAAGGGGCTTTCCAGGAAGATGGGGACAGACTTTTGAGCAGAGCCTGTTGGGACAGGACAAAGAGTGACAAGGTTTTAAACTAAAAGAGGAAGATTCAGACTGGAGAATGGAGAGATTGTTGGTGCTGAGGGTGGGGAGAGCCTGTGCCAGGCTGCCCAGAGAGGTGGTGGCTGCCCCATCCCTGGCACCATTGCAGGGGAGGTTGCCCGGGGCTCTGAGCACCCTGCTCTAGCTGCAGATGGCCCTGCTCCCTGCAGGGAGGTTGCACTAGATAACATCCAAAGGTTTCTTCCGATCCAAACCCTTCTGTGCTTCTTCAGCTTCTCAAATGCCTGGCACATATCACGAAGTTTGCACGAGTGTGCAGACAGGTCCTGTCACAGACACCACTGCCTTCCTGGCAGCTTGCCCATCATCATTTCTGCTGGATCCACTTATGGGTGCTCTTTGTGTGGCCGTCGCTGGTGCCCAGCTCCTCTTCTTGCCTCTGGCACCCCCTTCCAGTAGGGCATGTTACCTGGTGGGCAACCATACGCTCTGTCATTGGTTTGGCAGCAAACCAAATGATGTCTTGTACACACAGAAGCAAATCCTCTTCTGCAATGCACAGGAGAGATTCCACTCAAACCGCACAGAAAACAATCTCATGAATATCCACTTTGCAATCTCTGGGCATTCAAAGAAGTTTCTCCCCTGCTTTACTGGCCAGCCCGGCCCCGGGGAAGCTCTGTGCCGTGTGTGCTGAAGTCCCTCACGCGCTGCCTGCGCGTTCCCCACCACATGCAAACTGTATCGTGTTCCCAAACAGCATCGCAGGTTGTTTACAGAGACAAGCCAACTAAAGCTATTTTTATCCCCATCTCCCAATTTATAATTAGTACAGCCTTTGAGCGAGATGCGCTCGCAGCACAGCACCAACACGCTGACGTGAAGCAGGGCTTCCTCTGGTGCCACTGGGCTCCCCAGGACAGCTCTGCCCAGTGCCTTCGGGTGTAACCAGGTGCTGGGGGGGCTGTGGGGCATGGCAGGGACCAGGGGCTGTGGGGCACAATGGGGACCAGGAAGATTGTGGTGAAAGACAGCACCTTGGAGGTGGAGCTGGGAAGTCCCCCAGGAAGAGGCAATCCTTCTCCCAAGTGCACGATGCAGCTGCCACTGCTGCTCTCTCTGGCCTGACATCAAAAAAGTTTCTTCCCCTTCAGTGACACAGAATAGAATCGCAGAATAGTTTGGGTTGGAAGAGGCCCTGAAGATCAAGTCCAACCGTCCCCCCAGCACTGCCAGGGCACCACTGACCCCTGTCCCTCAGCACCACAGCTCCACGTGGGGCTTGGAAACCCCTCCAGGGATCACAGGGACTCCACCCCTGCCCTGGGCAGCCTGGGGCAGCCCTGGACAACCCTGGAGGGGAAAAAATAGCTCCTCAGCTCCAACCTAAACCTCCCCTGGGGCAACTTGAGGCTGGTTCCTCTTGTCTTGACGCTTTTTCCTTGGAAGAGAGACTGACCCAATATCCTAAGATACCCTGAGACTCACTTTGCTGCTGAAGTGAACACGGAGCAGCTGCTCTGCAGAAACACTTCCATGGCAGTCACCTCCACACAGTTCACAGCACAGCATCCTCCCGTATCCCCAAAGCCTCCCTGCTCAGCTCAGGGGGTGCTGGGCACACAGCTCCTGTCTGAAGCGTCCCCAAGCACAGAGCCTCAAATCCAGGCAACAGGGTTACAGATACAGCTCTCCAGCTGCAACAAAGGCTCCCTTGTGCTACTGCGTGGCCTGGAAGGGGCTGAAGAGAGTGGGACATGGCTGCCAGGAAGCTAGAAGAGCCGTGAGCGGGTAGGCAAGCAGAGAAACAGAGCCAGAAAAGGGAGAGCAATAGGAAACCTGGATCCAGCCACCACCTGCTCCTCTCCCCAGCTTGGTGAGTGAAACATGTGGGCAGCCACAAGCACTGCATCTTCCTCACCTCCTCTGCCCTTCTGACCAGGAAAGCTGAGGAGCTGGAACGGAGCGAGGGGAGCCTCTGGGGTCTCACCTGCTCCGAGGTGCTCCTGCAGGGACAGGGAACAGGCAAGCAGCTCCCAGGGGGCATCGACCCTTCCCACCCCTGTCCAGAGGGCAAAGGAGGCCAAGATCAGGTGAAGCCTCCAAGCTTCCCTGGTGGGATAGTGCAATTCCAACCCTCTGTTTGCCCAGAACCATCCATGGTCAAGGCAGAAATTTACCAAACCACGCAGAAGTCACAGAAGCAGAAGCGGAGAGTAAAGTCCGTAGACTGCAGCAACACCCACCCTGAATCCTTCTCTTCTTAAAAAAGAAAGTCTGTGGGCTTAAGTGTGAGCAGAAGTATTTATGACAACCTAAGCAACCCTTCTAAACATAATTAGCAGTTTTGTTTTATTCAGTTATGAGGTCACCAAGACTCCTTTCCCTACTCTGCCAGCTTTCACTATGGTAAAAAAAGCACCAGAAACCTCACAGATGAAACCTGCACTATATTAAACTTGGCTTCCTGGCTCCTTTGGCCTCAAAAAAGCCAAACCATTTCCTCAGGAAAAACCACGCTTGCCACCTGCGCCCACAGCACTCTGGGACAGCTCTAACACAAGTGAGAAAGTGCATTGAAGCAGCCACTGCAGTGAGCTGAGAAACAAACCCTGCCCACTGAGACCCACTTCATTAGATCTGCCCATGGTGCTACCGACAGAATGTTGTCCCCTGTCCATAAGTTTGCCATTTCCAGGCTGGTGAAGGTCCTCCTCCTGTGCTGGTTTTGCCCTTCCAGCTGGCAAAAACTTGCTCTGTTCTGCTGGCAGGTAACCAAAAGTAGTAAGATCATCTCTGTTAATGCACTACAGCACTGATCTCCACAGGCAAAAGTCCTGACATTTAAGTGCATGTAAGCAAGAGACAGCACTTGTTATCTCCCATACATCGAGCAGAGCACACTTATGGGCTGCAAATCAACATTTCTGAGTCTTGAATTAGCCTTCGGTGTCCCAAAGCCAACAGTTGCGTTGCTCTGCCTAAGCCATCGCGACTACAACAACTTCAACAAAAAGAGAAATAATCCCATGAAAAACACTGGCCAGTTTCCAAGACAAATAAATAGCTATAAGCTGAGAAGCAGCTCAAACAGTAATTACAGACAATAGTCAGTTGGGTGGTGCATGTGCAGTAGCCAGGGAGAAGGGATAAACCAGCTCTCTCTGATGCAAAGGGAAGCGAGAGGCAGCCCGTTAGCCCTACACAGCAGCCCGGGCAGTACAAGGGAAAATACCACGCGTCTCAAAAAGCCCTCGTGCAAGCCTGGGCATGGTAGACCCCTGTACGCAGAACTGGCTCCCTAAGAGAAGCTGTGCCTAATCCTGGCACTAAGTCATCTGCTCAGCTCCTGGAAGGAAGGCTGGGTGACTTTGCACTATCCAGCTCCTAGCCAGAGATACCTGCCCGTGGCTACTGCAAGTCGTTAATGGCCCAGCAATCCTGGCTAACGAGGAGCAGACCTGCAGAACAGAACTGGGGATTTTATGTCTCAACCTGGCAGCAGAGAGAGGTTAAAAACGTTTCTGACAAAGACAGGCGGGCAGAGATGGGACAAGTTCCCTGTAGCAGATCCTCGTGATACCGCTTTGCTTTCAGGCCGAGGTGGTAGACGGGGGGATGTTAAGAGCACATTAATCCCCGACACAAAGCCTGAAGCTTCCAAAGGGGAGGTTAATTATTAAAGCAGCAGCCATAAAAATAATCAGTAGTTCGGAGACATCTGCCTGTCTCATTGGCAGATAAGTGCTCCAAGAGCCCTGCACGGGCATTTGCAGATCCACTGCCCGCTCCCCACAGGTAGCAACACAGCCATTTAAACACCACCAGTTTCATCAGTTTCCCTTTGGAAGAACGGATTAGAAACGATAACCAAGAGGCACAGTAGCAGCAGTTTCCCCTGATCTTTCCACCTTCCTCCTCCTCAGCCCCTGTAAGACCAGAGCACGTTTGTTTCACTCGCCAACAAAAGAGGAATCACGATGATGATTAGAAGTTTCTAAATACATCAATTTTTCCTCTAAAATAATCAGGATTACAAATATTGGGAGATTAAAGGTAAAACCTGAGCCTGAACAGACATTCCTCAACCCCTCACCTTTCGGAAGGCAGGTTAGTCACTAGAATACCCCAAAGACCGATACTCGGAGTAGGGCTGGACACGTGTGCCCTCGGGATATCCTAACTTTGGGAGGAAAAGCCCGCTGCTGCCACATGCACGCAAAGATCACCTCATTCCGTGAGGAAAAGCAGAGCACGTTCTGTGTTTGAATGAGGAATGGGTGTTATTAACGGCAGGAATTAAGTTTCCCCTTGGTGCATTCCAGCCCGCTGAACTCCAACCCACCCATTTATAGGTAGGAAACACAGAAATCAAGACTTGCAGGGCTGGTTTGTGCGTCACCAAGCTGAGCAACTCCAGCTAGCAGTATTTAACCTGGTTAAACGAACGACTTGGTCGGGAGGCTGGAATCTCAGCCATTTCTCACCAGATTAATTTACTGTATTGTCTCTCGAGGGGAGAGGTTCTGTGTCTCTGATGTTTGTCTCACCATACACCACGAGTATTAAACAGGAGATGACAAACAATTGCCAAGCTGGCCGTCCTCCAGTTAATCAGCCTGCTTTGACTGGGATTCATCTGCGAGCCGCTGCTGAAAACCAATTGCGTGTTTAATGGGGCAGAACGACGAAATCAATTCCGATCCGCAGCTCCAAAGCGTCCCTCTTACGTAAAGTGCTGCCCGAGGGAGCGAGGGACACATCCATCTCCTCCCGGGCGCGCCAGTTCCCCTTCCACCGTCCTCCCTGCAGGTGCTGGATTAGCAGTGCCAGGGAGGAAGGAGCCCCAGCTGCACGCCCAGGAGATCTCCCCAACAGGGCACCCTGGAGCCCCAGCTCCTCCCTGCCCTACGTTAGGGGCGAGCTGGCACCTCCCGGTCGGGCGTTGGGGCGAGGAGCGGTGGCAGCCCAGGCCTGGCGAGCGGTGCCAGTGCCGGTGGCTGCCGCCCGGGGAGAAGTGGGGCTGCTGGGCTGGGTGTTCCGGGGACCGGTCCCGCTGCCCTGGGGAACGGGGGCCAGGCCCGGCTCTGAGCAGCACTGCCAGGAACCGGGGGTCGATAGCGAGGCAGACGCAGGGGCGCAGGGCAGCGGACGGCTCTGCTCGGGTGAGGAGCACCCGCACCCCATCAGAAGCCATCTGCTGACTGCACTGCATCCCAGAATCTCTCTCCATGGAGACACTTAAAGGCAATAGCACCAGTTTGGACTTAACCCCTTTTTTTCCTCTTCTCTTTCAAACAGAAGAAGCTTCCTCAGTTAAGAAATAATTTAATTTCCATTCCAACTTGGGAATTAACAAAGAAATTAGCTTTTCTGATCCTGTTGCTTTGTCTTTAATTACAATTTTATAACCAAAACCACACAAGCAATTTATGTGAAAAGAGAAAAAAACCCACAATCCACCACTTGGGAATTTGTTTCCCTTAGGAATGGAGGATTCCAGCAGCATCCACAGCAGCAGGAGCCAGGCTCTTCACTCCACAGTTCACACCTTTCTGGGAGCTCCTAAAGAAAGGCTCTGGCTTTCCATCCAAAGGCTTTGCACTGGCACCCTCAGCTACCCCAGCTGAAACCAGTGGGTCAGAGAACACTGATGGGGTTACCAGGCACAGAAAAGCATTGCGATATGGCATCATGACAAGTTAACTTTCATATAAATCTTATGAATCTTTCTTAATATATTATAGCCAGTGTTGTAGCCCACCTTCTTCAGAGATGTCTTTACCGAAGAGCAGGCGCTATTCCCTTCCAGTGCTAAGAAAGAGAAACTCACTCTTTTCAGAGCTGCCATTTACAGCTCAATAAATGGGAGACACAGCTGGAGCCCAAACGCAGAAATCAGAAACTCCCCTTTGTATTTTCCTGTTTTGAACAGTGAAATATTTCAACAGACACACACACTGTATTCAGACATCCTCAGACAGTCCCCTAAGCAGCAATCAAAAATTAAGCATGAAGAAATAAATTTTAAAAAAAGTAGTAATTTAAAAATAATTAGAAAAGAACACTGACAATACTAAAGACTTTGCAGATGCTCAGAGTAGATGTTCAAGGTCATGAGAGCTGGTCATACAAATCAGAGCAGAGAGCACCTTCCATCATCTTTACTCTAGACACAAACATCATCATCTCTGCCCCTCAGTTCAAGCCCTAACCTTGTTTTTGAATCCGAAAGTCAAAAAATAAAATCTAGTCTCCTTAAAGGGTAAAATTTACTGAAGCAGAACTGATGGCACAGCAACACAAATGACCTTTTCAAAGGAACTGGGTCTTTCCAGCACTGTACTATCAGATTGATGGTCTGCATCCCTGCTCATGAGGCTTTAGGACTGCCAAGTCCACAATCAAGATGTTTTACTCTGAATCACAGCTTATTTGTTGTCAGCGGCGGACTGGAGGCTTCTATTTACTCACTAATTTGGATGTTGCTAAGAAAAGCCAGCCAGAAAAGGGGAAATCTCATAACCAAGATCTGATCACATTTGGCTCTCCAACTGAGCTTCAGAAGTTTTAAATAAACCCAAAGCCAGCATCCTCACTCAGAGCTGAAGTAAATAAAGTTAAAGCTGTACAGATCTCGGTAAATGGTTTTTAAGAATCCTTTCCTTTCCTTCCAGTTCATCTGCTCTTCTCCAGAACAAGCTAGTTAGTGCCTAGAAGCAGTGGAAGGACTTCCATCTGCTACTGCTTCAAAGACAGCTATCCTGGGAGGAAGTGTCAACCTGTCCAAGACATTCATTTCTAAACGTATTAGACCTGCTGTCTCTGCCAAGATGCAATTAAGCACTGTCTAATCTTTAAAAAGCCTGCAAGAGAGAAGTTTTAAACCCCAGATTCAGGAGCAGCCCGCAGTGAATAAAGGCGAGCGTCACGGTGACTCGTAACAGTCTCAGCTGCTTTCACCACGAGAATTTCCCGACCTGAGGTTGCTGCAGCAAGCTTGCAAGAATTGATTTATCTGCACTACAAGCAAGCCACCGGAGCTCTTAAACTGCATCTACAGCAGGACACTACGGCAAGTCGGATTTGTATCGTGGCTCTTGCAGTCCTTCCTCTCTCCTTGAGCGCCCAGGCCCTGCTCCTGCTCTCCCCCTTGTCTGCCCATGCCCATCACACCCCGCGGAGAGATGGTGGCCGGAGAAAGACCAGAGGGAAACCGACTTAAAACCGAACGGAGTAACAGAAATCAATAGCTTTCTGCTGGCTGACCCCGTGAATCAGTTCACTGCAGGGCCAGCAGAAGGTGGGAGCACCAGCCAGGGAAGGATGGGCAGACCCAGAGCAGGCAGAGCCAGGTCAGCTCCAGCAGTCCCCGAGCTGCCGCCAGACTCTCCCGCAGGGCAAAAGCTTTGGCCAGCTCTTGCAACATCACGTCGAGATTTTAACTACTCCCGGCAATCAGGGCAGAAAGGATTTTTTTTTTTTTTTTTTTAAATATAGACATAAAGAAACAGTCCTCTCCTGCTTGGACAGGCAGGTGGGTTATTTCTCCAAGAAGCCCGCTCCTGGGAGGTGTTTCATCTGTACTGTGCTGCTGTGAGCAGAGCTGCAGCTGTTGGCTCATAGCACTGGGCAAGCAGGATGTGCCTCGGTGGCCCAGAGAAGGGACTACGGGTAAATAAATGTTTCCTAATCAGAAGTCACATGCAAAGCTGTCCTGGCAGGAAACAGCACCAGTATCTCCAGTGCTAGTCCCACCAAGCACTGAAAAGCCCCAGCCAGGACGCCAGCAAAGGGCAGCAGATTCAGAGCAGGCAGCACAAGCTGTCTGGCCCTGGTTTTGTTTCCAAAATAACTAGGATACGAAATCTTTAATTGCCGCTATTATTCTTCACTGGACAGGAGTAGACTTCTTATTTTAGAAAAATATCTGTCACATTCTCTCTTATCTGCAGCAAGAGAGAAGAGGCAGCTGTGGTACATACTGCATACTCTATTTTCTTCCTTTTCCCTCTCTGGGTCATGCATCAGCTCTTCTCGTTCTCTGCTTTGCTGACCCGAGACCCACATGAAGCACTACCCTTAGCCAAAGGCCAGGAAGAGCTGAGAAAGGCACCTGCACCTGATTTTATTGAAGTGAAACACTCGGTCCAAAAGGGTGAAGTTTGTCCCTTGAAAAAGTCAAATCCATCAGGTTAAAAGCTTCACAGTGCAGGCTGAACTTTGCGTATTTTCTTCCAGACTTAGCACAGGTACTAAAGAAAAACAAATAAATTAGCAGGATGGGACAACAGCTTCAACTGATGCGTAACACTGAACTCCCAACAGCTGACACTGACAGCTTTATTTATTTAACTTTCAAAGCAGAGTCATTTTTAATGGATCTATAATTCAAAAGCTCTTCAATTAATTTTCCTCAAGCTTCCTCGAAACACAGATTTGGTTTTGTGCCTTGAAAAACAAGTCAGTCAAGTGTTAGGCAAAAAGAAAACCAAGCGAAAAACCCACAAAAAAACCCAACCCAAACCAACAAAAACCCCCAACAATTCAAAGTCAAAGGTATAAATGAAACAAAAAATGGGATTTTGATAGGAACTTTGGTTGCAATTTCAGCACATTAGCTGCTTCTACCATTATACAATCTTTTTAAGTTGCTCTTGTTTCCCGCCCCCCAGCCTTCAATACATTTTTGTTTGATTGATATATATATATATATATAAAAAAAAGGTTTCTTCCCTTACATTGCTTTTTGCCTCACCACATTATCAATTCTGCTTCCTGTACTTTTCTCTCTTCCGACTTCTCTTACAAAGCTGTAAACAGAGTGCTCCTTGTCCGGGAGACAGCAACACTACCTACAGTACCAGACTGAAATCAGGGTGGAAGCTGCACTGGAACTGGAGACGGTCCTGATGGGCTGACTGAGAAGCACTTCCTTCCCTCTGGACAGCAGTTCCACATCCAGCAGAAAACTCTTGGGATTCATTTATTTTAGATAACAATCCCTGGTCCACATGCTTAAATATCCCCCAAACTGAACACCTCATGTAGAAAACGCCCTCCTCTCCCAAGGGGGATGTACTAAAATGGAACCAAGTAACCTCCCCCAGCACCCAGGTCTCCCAAGCCACAGCTCTAATGGAGTTCTGGATTACAGTGCAGAGCTGCAGGGCAGCTCCAGCACAGCCTGCCCTCCTCCTCCTCACCTCCAGCCACCCTCCCCTGCAATGGTGCCAGGGATGGGGCAGCCACCACCTCTCTGGGCAGCCTGGCACAGGCTCTCCCCACCCTCAGCACCAACAATCTCTCCCTTCTCCAGTCTGAATCTCCCTCTTTTAGTTTAAACCATCACCCCTTGTCTTGTCACAAAAGGACACTGAGCCTTCTTCAAAAACCCTACTTCTGCAAGATACTACCTGTTTGGGTTTTTTATTATCAAGCCTAAAATCAAGATTATCTGTTGTTGAAAGATTCCTTGATGAATTTATGGATGGCTACAGCAGACAAAGAGCCCACATACACAAACCTGGAGCACCGCTTGAGAAGGTTTGCACATCACTCATTAGACTTCATTAAACTGACCTCCCTCACAATTCATACCATAACCAGAATTCAAAGAATGAGAGCAAACAAGTTTCCAAGATACTAACAAGCACTTATGCCTCAGCTTATCTCTAGAAACTACGTAAGTGTATGTACAATCCATTTAAGAAGGAACCAGATGTTCCTGAAGGACAAAAACCAGAGCTCTTACTTTTAGGTCCATCAGTAATTTCAGCATATGACTTCTAAACAAATTCACCCGCAATGCAACATCGAGCAGTTCTCTTTAAGAAAGAAAACGGGGCGATATGAGCCCTGGTACAGCACGTATGAGGGAATTCTGGAGACTGGAAACAAATAAAAGGAGAATTAAAACAGCCGCGAACTCGCATCTGCCTAATAACACATTTGTAGAAATACTGCAGTGAGCGCTGCCTGCAAATTTCATGCTTTGAGTGAAATTTAATTAACTTGAACTAGTGAAAATCCCACAGGGTTATGTTATTTGTAAGCGAGGAGATAAGAGTCGTGGCTGTGTGACTGGGGATGGAAAGCTGGCCAGCCTCGGTAAATTACGGTTCCTCTTGGAAGGTGCATAAAAATTCACGTGAAATCGGGCGCTAACATTTGTTGCTGGGCTTGACCATTCAAGTCACTAGAGATAACTTCTAAATCCACCTTCCCCATCTACAGGGTTTCTCCTCTGTGCACATCTGTCACCATGACACCGTGGCACACGCTGCCCTGCCGAGCCAAGCTGGAGGGGCAGGCAAGAAAGGAGCAAAGCACCAGGCATTCCCGGGTGATTTATGGACCTCCGTGCGCTTCCTTGTGCGGCAGAACCGTCTCCCGTGCACACCAGAGTGACGTGCACAAGCCTGTGCCTCACTGGAAGGAGGAGGAAAAACCCAGAAGCCCAGAAAAGGTGTGCTGACTACCTCACGGGCAGCTCCCGAGCTCGCTGCTGCCCATCTCATCTCAGCAGCAGCCCATCCAGTTGTCAAGCTCTGCTGAGAGCAAGGGCACAGCTGAGGAACAGGGTGGCTGAAACTCAGGAAGGCGGACGTAGCAGAATAGGCTTTATTGTGCTCAACTCCCCTGTGATGCTCTCGGCAATAAATCCGGGGTTCTGACAGGAATTTTTGAGTTTTTTTTTTTCCATTTAAAAATCAGAACTGACAGAGCTTCCACCTCCCCATCTCTGAACCGTTTGCATTTTTCAGGGGAAAAGACCTCCAACACAACATACCTCTCAGATGATGGAAGTATGGGATTAACTATAAAGCCCCAACAACATCAGGCACGTACCGGTGACACTGCTGCACAGCCAAACCGTTTCCCAGCCTAAATAAGCAGCGCAGTTGGAGCTCAGGCACTGGGCAGGGCATAGTGGGAAGGCTTTGATTTGTTGGTGAGAGGGAGCAGACCCACCAACTGGTCAGGCAGCTGTTCTATAGCACATGAAAAAACCAAACCAAACCAAACCAAACAAAAATAAAAGCAGCAGAGGGAACAGACACTTCACAATTTACTCCCATAGTAAAATCCCTAAAAGGGTCATTGCAATCCCAAACAGTTACAGTTAGCAGTATTTATTTGCATGATAGAAGGTAAGGTTTTGCACACAGAGCAGACCAACGTGCTGGAGCTGGTTTGGAACAATTACAGACACTTTAAATGGTGAACGCAAGCTGTGTTTTGAGCTGAGGAGATTGCAAGTGTACCATCATCTCATCTGATCGTCATCATCACAAGCATAACAACGGCGCTGTTGCATCTTAATTGCATTCCCAATTGACCAGTCATACCAAAAGTCCCTCAAATAAAATTAATTCCTTGGTCTTTTTGTCACATCGACAACACACAAGGTTTTCAGGAACCCAACTGGAAAAACTGATTAAAATCAGATCCTGGTGCAACTACTGCATTAACCAAACTTCTCCTAACCTCACAAGGAGCTTAGAAAGATCCTCTTTTTATTCCCCTTTGGAATACCTTAAGACTTTGTGTATATTAATTTCAGACGGGCTGCCTCAGATGGTACGGGTCATCCAGGATTGGGGACAGTATGTTGGGAACACTCTGAGGGCAGCTCTGCTCCAGAATACAGTTTGTAGGGGTTAAAATAAGGACGACAGCCCTAATGGCAGACACCATGTCCCTCAGAGAGCCTGTACCCCCTCTGACCATCAGAAAAGGGAGGAAATTCAGAGGAAGTACTGAGGAGAAAGCGGCCAAGAGATGATACGAGGAGTCATAATTTGGCTCTAGTGAAGGAAGCAACGTCGAGCAAGGAAGATTTATACTTAGAAGGAGAGTACCGTAATTCCGATAACCTTTTCCACTCTCGTACAAATTGAGCCCCCAGGCACTGGATAAAAGGCACACACTGTCCTTTTTTTTTTTGAGCTGCTGGAGCACTCCAGCTGCCGACTCTGGGGTTTTTAACAGTTCTCGCACAAAGCCATTAAAAATGCAGAGGTGCTGCCTCCAGAAGCCCACAGCCCATCTCGACGTTAGAAGCAGCCCGTGGCCACGCTTTGCACAAAGCGCTTCTCGATCGTTTAAGAGCTAACGGCCAGCCCAGGGCGATCCGGGAGATGTTCCTGGCTCAGCGGATCCCGCCGAGATCCGTCCCGCTGGAGCTGCTGAGCGACTCACAGCGAGGAACGGCTGGTTACGTAAACTGAAGGTAGCTGGCTGAGAAACCTTGATCTCATCACAGCCCTGTCAGTGGAAAGAACTGCACGTTACCGCAGAGCTAACGCTCATCCCCACGTGCTGGAAGGGAGTCAGATGTTTTCCATGGCCTCCGCTTTGGGAACGCTCTGCAGAGTTATTTATCGGGCGGGTTCAGGTGACCGGAATCACTCCGGAGCCCGCGCTCACCGCGGCGTCGCCTGCCTTGCCTGGCCAGGGCCGTGCTGGCTGCTGCAGAGTCAGGAGAGGAAAACGGAGAGTAAAATCAGGCGTCTAGATTGTTTACACCATTTGAATTCCAGGAGAGGTGGAAATTATAAACTTGGGATCCCTGAGCTTATAGACTTCTGGGATGGAGGGGAAAAAAAAAAAAGAGCTAAATCTTACCCTTCATACTGACACCTGACTGGGAGCAAAATTGTTTTACAAATGTGACATCACTACATCCCAACACCCAGAGGCTTCCATGCTCCATTTTGGCACTTGCTCATTCTTTAGCCTGCAGCAAGCTTTCTAGCATGCAGCTCCAGCTTTCCAGGATAAATGTTTAAAGAAAAAAAAATCTTAAGAAGCCACATTTAGCCTCTCGGGGATCAGCGCCTGTGAGATTTCCAGGAGGAACAGGTTAGGCTGACCTAGCTACAAGTGAGAAAGATAGATTGCAGCTGGACACCTTAACCAGTCTGGAAATATTTGCCAAGCTTCCCCAGGTTTTTGAAACACAAACTATGATTTCCCACAGCGTTTTTACCTGTTTCTCTCGTACTGGGAAGAGAAGAAAAAATGTGCCTACTCATCCTGCTACTATGCATTGGAGGGACAGCTCTGCTTCCTTGCTCCAACCTGAGATGCTGTTGTCTCCCTTTCAACAAAGCTATTTCCAGACTCGATTTACTGGTTCATTCAAGTCTAGACTTTCTAATTTTGCAGGATAATCTGTAGCTCAGTCACCCATGAAACTGCTTGAGCAGACGGCAATTGTGTGCAAATCCACGCCGTGGCTTGTGCTGTCTGAGCTCAGGTACAGTCATTAGCCACGGCACTTGAACGGGAAGCTCCTAGCTACTCCTCCTGGGAACATCTGCCAGAAAAATACAACTCTTCTCCTCCTCCCCCTTAAATAGTTTAATTACTACCATCACCCTAGCTTCAGCTCCAGAGAGCGACAGAGGCAGGGACCAGATCCAGCACAGGAAGGGATCAGCTGGAAGCTGGGCCCCTCACTACCAGCAGGACACTGAGGGGCTGGAGCGTGGCCAGAGAAGGGCAACGGAGCTGGGGAAGGGTCTGGAGCACAAGGGTGCTGAGGAGCAGCTGAGGGACCTGGGCTTGTTCAGCCTGGAGCAAAGGAGGCTGAGGGGAGACCTTCTGGCTCTGACAGCTCCTGACAGGAGGCTGGAGCCAGCTGGGAGTTGATCTCTGCTCCCAAGGACCAAGCAACAAGACAAGAGAAACCAACCTCAAGTTGCCCCAGGGGAGGTTTAGGTTGGAGCTGAGGAACAATTTCTTCCCCTCCAGGGCTGTTCAGGGCTGTCCAGGGCAGTGGTGGAGTCCCCGTGATCCCTGGAGGGGTTTCCAAGCCCCATGGAGATGTGATGCTGAGGGACATGGGTTAGCAATAGACTTAAAAGTTAGGATGATGGTTGGACTCAATCTTGAAGGTCTCCTCCACCCTAAACGAGTCTCTGATTCTATCCCTGACAGACAGCAGCACCCTTGGTTTTCTCCCGAGGCAGGGTGGACAGCTTCCCGGGCACAGCTGGGGCAGAAGCACGTGAGGAGAGGGGGACAACGGGGCTGGGGAACTCGTGCCCTCACCACAAGAGCTCTTGCATCAGCCGGGGCTTGCTCGTGGAAGCGAGCCCCGAGGAGGGACCCGCGCTGACTCAGCCGCAGCGCCCGGCCCCCTGCACAAGCGTACGGGAAAAGGCTGCCCCGTGGCCACGGCCGTGCCCCAGTCAGGCTCAAGTGACCAAAAAGCAACGCCCTCCCCACCCACAAGATAATCAGATTTGCTTTCTCCCACGACTTCCACGCCTGCTGAGTGCACTTTGTCCCACGGGAGGTGCCACCAGCCAGCAGAGCTGCCACATGGGCAGTGGGCACCGCTTGGCCGCGCGTCCCCCTGCCCAGGGCTCCCACACCTCCTGCCTCCTGGCCTACCCGAAGGAAGCTCCTCGGACTGACTTAGGGCTTTCCACCCCAATGGCTAAACTCAAACCTCCTCCTCCTCCGCCGGGCAGCAAGCTCCGGTGCTGGGCACCCATCTGTGCTGAGGCGGCAGGTACAGGGCGCCCGGCCTTCCTCCCTGGAATAAAAGGCACCCTTGGATAAAACCCAACAGCTTTTCCTCTGCTTTCTCTTACACAACCTGTCCTCCTCCAGCCCCCCAGCCTCCACTCCTTCCTACAGTTAACCACTGGGCAGGCCATACATCCCCTTCCAACCACTGCAGCCAGAGTGCTCCTTCACGCCCCTCCACCATTTCAAAAACCAAAAAACCCTGTTACTTCCATTTTCTGAAGACTTCAGGGATTAATCCTCTCCCACTGCCCTACATCAAAATGAAAACCTTTTCTTTGATTAAATGAAACTATGGAATACAGAATGCCCCACTCCCCTCACCTCCCCAGGCAGGGTCACAAGAAGTGCAGATGCTGCATCTTTCACCTTCTCTCGCTTCCATTCGACACTGATGTGCTGGCTGCAGCTGATTTCAGACAGATTTCTCCTAACACCTACCAGCTCTATTCATGAGACACTTGAATTACAGGGGGGGAGGACAAGAATCAGACTCAAATCCTTGCTGTGGATCAAGCAGAGCATGAACTAACCAGGCTCTCCCATTTGTGGGATGAAAGCCCTGGCTGGCAAGCCGCTGTCTGATCCAAGGTGACACACGTGCTCTCTTGCTCTGATCTCAAAAGGTCCATCATGGAACTTCTTATTTAGATTGCATTTCCCCATGAAAATCCTCAGTTGTGACAACTCTCTGGAGAAAGTTAAAAACGCCAACCAAGAAAAAGAAAGATCCTGCTATGGGCTGTGAAAAATCCCTACAAGCCTCATTTCCAGTTGAATGACATACTGGGAATTGCTGAAGCCCATTCCCATTGGAGCCGCACAGTTTAAAACACTTCCCAATACAAGGGTAATGTCTTCAGTGGTAGTTTTGGTGGAAAATTCTAACTAGAGATCACATGAGCAAAGACAAGAGAAGAAAAAAAAACTACGTTCTTGGGTGCCACATCAGTGCAATACAGAACAAGCTCTTGTATTCTCTAGTTGGGCTTATTTCCCCTTGGTGGGAAAATAAATCCCCAAAACCACAACAAAAACTGACACTACCACGAAACACTCCATTCAAAGTAAGGATGCTGTGCTAAATCTTGATGGGTTGGATACCACCTATGATAGCAAGTGAAGAAAAACTTGTGAAGCTCTGCACAGCAACATCCAGGATACAGTTAGAAAAGAGTTCTCCAGGGCCATAATAAAGAGGGGAAGTTTTGTGTTTCCCTTGGCGGTTGCGGTGCTACCTGACGATCACAAAGAGTCAGCGAAGCAGGAGCAGATGGAGCTCTCTGGAGCGTATCCAAGGGACACAGATCAGGCTGGTGGCATCACACGCATACTTTCAAAAGGCGGGGTCTCCAGAACGGGATTTTCAAATGTTTTGTCTACAGGTTTACCAGTCGCCCCAGATATACGAGCATATGGACATTTCTTACAAGCTTTCCCTCAAGATTCTCTCAGTTACTTGAAACCAGACAGAAACAAAATCCAACCAACCAAAAATCTTGACAAAAGAACATCAGGCTCTTCTACTCACAGATTTTTCTGCAATCCTAGGCAGGGACATGGAATCTCTTGCTTCAAGTAACAGAGGAATTTCTGACAAAGTGCCAGAATATATATGGCTAGAGACAGCGAAAGTGGGGACTCTCCGACTGACCTCAGTACTGCAAGGTGAAATCCACTCCCATTACACAGTAATGGTGATGACAAACAACTTCTAGGTTTAAATAACAGCAAGCAAACGCAAAGCACCTTAACAACTCTTTTAAAATCAGATCTCCAGCAGCTCCACAGCCTGCTCCGTAGCAACCTGAAGAGCCAGCTGCAAAGCCTCTACCTGCGTACCAAAATTCAGGCTAAGGCTGAACACAGCTCTGGTTCGATCTGTGTGGATGCAAGTGGGAAGCCAGAGGGAACAGGAAACCACACGCTTGACAGGGACACGTCTGGATGGGTGGTACTCACGTAGTGCGTACAGGGAGAGGACTATTCCAGCCAGGCAAAACCCCTCGAAAAACCTGAGTGTGCTGAACATGGTGACGTTCACCGAGAGTGCCACGGTCAGTCCAAATACCAAAATGAATATGACAGAGAAGAGCAGCACAGGCCGTCGACCAACCCTAAAAATAAGAAAGGAGGGAGAAATGGTGTTAAAATCCAGGACAGATGTAATGCTATATTGTGACAGCTGGCAAAGAGGGGAGCATGTCACGCAAGCCCTTCCAAATATTGCCACCCATTTTTTTCATGCTTGTTCCATTCTTCTCATTTTTTTCTGCTTACTGAAACCCAGATTCCTCGGCCAGCTCTGCACTGACAAGGTCATTTCAGACGGGACTGAGCAGAGACAGCACATTGTGTTACTGCTTGATTTAGCCATCATTTTCAGAACACCAAAGATCAACAAGGAAACATCTGGGAACTACTGTAAAGCCATAAACAAGACCCTTGGAGGTTAAAACCCAACTTCTCAGAGCTTTCTGCAGCAGCACAGGAGAGCATATGGTATTACGTGTTATATGGCAAGTTATGTTATTATTTCTCTATAGTCTACAGCCACAGAGCTTACTGCAGAGGTCTCCTCCTCCCAGCAGACATGCATTTCAGCCTCACCTGTACAAGGAGATGCCTGCAAAAAGTACTTTTCTTGGCCTCATCATTGAGGGCAAGCCTACCAAACACAGACCAAGCAGAAAACAGAGCTTGTGTCACTTCACCGTGCCTTAGAGAGCTGACAGTAGTGCTCACAGGGAAACTGTGAGCTCCACCTCCCTCCATCCTGCACCCCCACGAGCAGCTGCAACCTGTCGTTGCACGTGTTGGTGCATTGCTGACGAGGAGGAAAAGTGATGCTGGCACCCAACATGGGGGCACTTGCTGCAGAGCTTGGCTCTTTTATATCAAAGGAACAGGAGATTTTTGCATGTCTTACTCATAGGCTCAGTGTTTCTAATTCCCCTTTCCCCCCTCCCTTCCTGTGCCAGGAGAATGATACAAAGCACCAGAGTGCACAGCTATTTTTAATCAAGAATTGGATCATTATGTGGAGATTTCCAAAATTTTTCAACTTGTCAACTCCCACAAGTTTTCCAGTGGAACTGAGGATCCCTTTCAGCCAGCTCCATATGCCATTTCCACAAAGAATACACGAACTTGCTTTCCGTAGGCAGCTTTCACAGACCCATTCAGAGCCGCCCGTCAGCTGCAAGCCAGCCAGGCTGGATGTCAGCACAATAAAGAGCATTTACATCTCACAACTCAGGCCAGGCTCACATGCTGAACGTGCTTCTATTCGATTATCCCGGCAGACTGTTACCAGCAGCTATAACATATATTCTATTTACGCATTCATAATCAGGACTTTGGGTTTTGCTTTGCTTAAAGCGGAATGAGATCAATAAAACAAGGGCTGAAGGGATGAAAAGGAGACACAGTAGTAATTTTGTTAATTTGGGAGGGAACTGGAGGAGTGCACCAGTATGTGTGTCACCATCCACGCCTTTTCAAAGTCCCCCCCACGAAGGTGCTGTCACAGCTCCTTGCATGAGGCCAGGTTATTTTTTTTCAGCCAGAGCATCACCTCCAAGATTCGGCTTGTTGACATTGACCATTCAGTGGTTTTAAAACAGAATGTACCAGACTGAAGACAGCGAGGTCAAGGCAGACTGCTCTCCGTCAGCACACAAACCCAGCCCACCAGGGGACGAGCTGCTGCTGGGCTGGGGGGAACACAGCATCGCTGCCCCGGGGACGGGCGCCGCGCGCGGAACGTGCTGGGCACCGGGGCGGTTGCTGCTGCTGTGCCCGTGTCGGATTCTGTATTTATGGAACACAAAGCACTCAGGCAGTTCCGTACCTCACACAAAACCTTAAGTAGAGGGGAAAAAAAACCCCAATGAACTTTGTGTTATCAGTGACCTGCGCAGACTTTCGCAGCCCCGTTTTCGTAATCTCCAAGCTGTAACTCATACTAATTGGTATTTGTGGAAGTGTTTTGTAGATGAAAGGCATTATGCAAACACTCAGAATTAGGAACTTAATTCTCATCACAAGCCTGACCTGCCATTCCCTGATGTTGATTAAGGGAGACCTCAATGCTTAGCATACTTCAGTTCCCTCCTTCCCCTCCTCCCGCCCTCCGTACCCGAGGTTATCCATCATTAGGACACAGAATTTCTTCTACCATTATACAAGTTATGCAAATGAGTGCTTGCTGCTAATGAAGAATCAGGAAACCCAAGACCTTCCTGGGCCCACGAAAGCCAACTGAAGCCAGATGAGCTTTCCCGTAAGAGGCACCACCAGCCCCTCCTCCCAGACCCAGAACTAATCTCCTTCCCCACCATGGCATGCAGCACGTGCCTCAAAGAAAAAAAAAAAAATCAAAGCTCCAGAGCAGCTATCAGCCATGTATTTGGTGACCCCGCAGTGTTTTGACAGGATGGTGTCTCAGAGCATAAAAAAAAGCCTTTTATATGTAGACAGAGTTATCTGACTAGCAGTACATGGAAATGCTTGTGAGGAATTAAACCATATGAAATCTGGCTGGTAAAACAGCCCCGGGTTGATATTTGCTGCCATCCACACTATTCCAGAGAGAGATTTCTGTGCCACAAAAGTCTCAGCCTACACCGCATGCTATTATCTAGATCAAATGCTAAATGCTGCCTGCACAGGTAAATAATTAGGGATACAAGCAAGCCCCAGGCTTTTGAAGCGTCTGCCATCCCTGCAGCGTGATACGCAGACGCATCTGGAATATTCCTGACCTCATCAGAGTTCCAGCAGAGGAGAACGCATGGTGTGAGGGCAGGACCTGCCACCCTGAGAAGACTGAGCTCTGCTCTTGCAGCTGAGCGAACAGCTCTTCCCACGTTGCTCTTTGCAGGTTCTCTCTTGGTCTAGGGACTTGAATCAGCACAGACCTTCTTCCTACAGATTTTCCAGGCAGAGCTATCCCAGTGTGAGCCCCAACTGTATTTTGAACCTGGACCACTCAGTTCACTTAGCAAGTGACCTTAATACACTCTACACCTTTGTCATCTACACTTTTAAAAGGCTTCTTGAAAAAAGGAAAAGCAAAGCCCCAAATGCCAACGGTACAAAAAACCCAAAGCACTTTCTAGTTATCTAAACTGGAAAGGGGAAAACAAGTGTTATGAAAACAGGTTTTGAACAGTTTTATACATAACTCTAATATCCCATGCTCTCGCTTGAGACCGACATCCTTTTTTCCTCCCTGTTCTCTTTTCACAGGTACCATTCCCTTCATACCCATCTCTCCACACAACCCACTGTCTTAGCAGAAACTCAGGTTGTGAGTAAATAGCAAACTAAATCCCATGTAGGTCGTCTTTTGCCAGCCCCAAATGCTAAATGACAAAAGGACCATCCCACACAGGAACTAGTTACATCAGACGGCGAGGACGGGAACTGAAGAGGAGCACAAGGACAGGCTTTGGTGATAGCAAACCACATCCTTTCTGGTCACCCACAAAAGGGCAAGGGGGTCACTGTTTCCTCCAGCCACCAAGTTGCCCTTTTTCTCCTTTGTGCTGCAACTGGAAACCAGATTCTCGTAAGATCCCCTAAACTCATTAGACAAAAGGGAGAAAAACACCTCATTTTTTCTGTCGGGGTAATTTCATGCTGCATTAGCTCAGCTAAGCACCTTGCAGAGTTGGTCTGACCAGTGCACAGGGCAGCACAAAGCACATGCTGGGGACAGAAATGGGTGATGGAAGAGCAGGATGCTCCTTTCCGTGGCAGAGAGCTGCTAAATCTGCTCACTGCAAATCTCTCTCAAAGCCAGCGCCTTAGGCAACAAGTTGTTCAATTATTTGTGACTTAGTTGTCAATTATAGCAGCGTTTTCCTAACTTGGGAATAAATCTACTTTCTCCACACTGATTCCTTTTTAGGAAAGCTGGGCCAGATCCCTCACTCATTTCCCCACTACACTTTCTATGTGTTGTTAGAGCCCTGTTTTACTTTGGCATTTTAATCAGATTCAACTGTATTCCATCACGCGCGTCCCCTGCTTCACTCAGAAGCCACCGCGCCTCACTTGCCTAAAAGCTTTTAGTGACTATTCAAGAATTAAGATGCAATTTTGCTATGAATGCTTGAGACAAATTATTGCACAGCTGCAGGGGACCTTTTCTCTCCCAACCGACTGGTGAGCTGCTGAGGCTTTGTACGATTTCCCTAATAGGCAACTCTTCCTCCTTTCCCATTTGAATGACTGGCAAATGAGTTAACCTGGGGCCATTTAAAGCACCAGCATTGGCAACTGTGCTGGAAGCCACTGGAACGACTGGGACGGCATCGCAGAGCTATTGTTTCTGATGCTGCAAGTTTCCATTGAAATCACTTGAGTCACGCCTTTAATTATTCCCACCCCCCCTGCTTTTGCACTACAAGACCCTTTCTTCAGATAAAGGCTGAACTCTGTGTAACCGGGGTATCCTCAATGTTTTCACCACTGCAATTTAAAGAGTTGCACTCTATGCTTTTAAATTTAACACCCCAATATTAAGAGTGCATCAGTCAGCGATTCCCTAACACTACAGCGGAATGTTTGCTTAACGAGAACTTCCAAAATAGAACAATGGAAAGGGTTGTGGAAAAAGCCACCAAAAGATACCGTGTAAGCACAAGGTCGACATTAAACTGGTCCTGTATTCAGTCAAATCAGTGCCGCTTCCAATTTCTTTTGGCCCTATCTCTCAGTTAAAAAAAGAAACCCCTAACCTAAAGGCTTCACTTACAGCATTAGAAAGTACTTAATTCTGTAGTAGTGTTACAGCTGTAATAAATTGTGTCAGCAGGAAATAACTAAGCCAACTATCAAACAGTTTATTTATGTTATTTACCTTGATATAAATTACTCAGTTTAAGCAATTAATGGGCAGCTTTAAAATATTTATCATGTTTCTTTTGGAACCTGAAAAACCATTATACAGAAGTTCTCTATTTATATAAAGTAGAAGAAAATCAAACCAATATTTAATATTGTTATTTATTTATAGTTACGTTGCATTAATAGATTTTTCACTTACCAGTCAGCTATACATCCTGTTATTAAGTGGCCGAAGATTAATCCTACCAGGAGGGAGAATTTAGCAATGTGCACTTTCCAGGCAGAGTCACAAACAAGATCCCACTGGAAGAAAAAAAAAAAAAAAAAAAAAGACAGGTAAATTGAAATAAATTGGTTTCTCAACTGTGTTTAAACACACTAACATTGGCATAGAGTGGCTTCTGAATTTCAGTCCTAGCACGAGCACATCGGGACGACAGAGGAAAGCTTTCCCCCGTAAGTCAATCCCCAGGTCCCAAGAAGCAAGTTAAAGACTCATTTACTTCAGTGAGTTCTTTCAGACCCTTAATTCAAAAATGACAATACCCAGCACTTGTCTCCCCACAGGAGTTCAGACTGAGGGGTGCATCTCCTTCAGATGCTGGCAGTACTGCTGGAGCTGCAGCATCTCGCTGTAGCAGCCCCAGCCAACTCCAGCCAGAGCCCCGTGAAGCCCACTGGTTGCAAACCCAACAATTTAAGAGCAGGTTCTCCGACTGACCACCTCGGGGCTGTGTGGAGACACGGGGAAAGCAGCTGCTTGGCCACAGGCTCCCGATGGCCAGCAGCTCCAGGATCCCACGGACAAAGCATCAAGACAGCTTTGCTTTCAGAAAAGCATCCCGAGTGCCCAGGTGGTAGAAGGGGAAGAAAACTAACTAATGGCATGACTCCTCAGGACACGGCCTGGCATGGAGCTGGACAGGGCAGCCAGAGATCTCAACGCAGCCTTGGGACAGCAGCTCCCATAGCAACGTTTCACAGCTCAGAGATCAGACCGAGGCTGAACCTCCACACTAAAGCTACCTCTGATGTTGAAATTACTCTTTCTGTTCAAAGGGAAAATGGATCATTTGAGGCACCTCATCGTGAGAGTACTGGCTCATTCCCATGAGAAAGATGGGAACAACAAGGTTTCTCATGAGGCTTCCCTAAACTCCAAGACATCTTGCTTTGAAGCATTGGACTGAGACTCAGGAGAACCAGGATGCACTCCTGGCTTTAGCCCAACTGCCTCATTGCCCTCAGACATGCAACTTAATCTCCTATTTCAAGTGTGGATAGTACTATTATACCCTTGAATAAACGTAGGGAGATGTGCTTGTTCGTGGCTTGCAAAGTGTTCAAATATTAATGGCAATGGGAGCCATACACATCGCGTGAAAGATAAGCATGGTTACATTTGGAGAGCCAGGCACTCCAGAACAAAAACTCTGCAGAAAAAGCAGCTGGTTTGTGTAATGCAATCGTAGCAGCCCTCCTGACACCAGCAGCTGAAGTTCCGGGGCCAAACACGCAAAGCAGAAGTGAACAATTTATTTTTAAAAGTCAGATGCGACTTCTAAGGAAAGCTCCCCTTCAAAGAGCTTGAGGAGCTGCGCTGCTTTCAAGCATTTCCAGGACACACAGGAGGCTTCCACAAAAAAGCCTGGTTCCCATTCAGCACCCTGGTTCCACACCACAGGAGAGGTCCTCCCTACCAGACACCACCTTGCCAAAAAGCACGGCACTTTAGTGGCCAAAAGAAACACGCCAGCTTTCAGGCTCAGCCTTTCTGCTTTAGTTAAACATATTTTTGAGTTCCTCACTTGTAGAAATTGAGACATCTATCTGAGCCTCCAACCTACAGACCGAAGGCACTAAGGAACCAAAAAGCAAGCATTTTCCCCACCCAATAGCTGCGCATTATTTGCAGCAAACAGGTCAGCAAGGCAGTGAGAATTGCTCTCCAAAGGCACTGGCTTTCTGTAAGTATTTAGCAAGTGGGGGAAAGGCAAATCCTTATATTTGCAATTGCAGAACTGATCTCCCGTGAGCAAAGAAAAACATCGTCCCAGTTGAGGCACAAACACCACAGCATTCAGGAGGTGCATCTGAGCTCCAGGCAGGCTTTCAAATGCTTCAGGTTCATTTTCACGGTTCAGGTGTATACGGCTGCCTCAAACCCAGAAATCGGTTTTGTTTGTAGAGAACAAATTAAGATCAGTCATCTTTTTTAAAGGCTCTCCCTACAAGTTGTTAATTGGCAGTTGTATTGCCATCAGAGGAACAGCAATGCCATCCAAGGACAAGAAGAAAAGCAGGTATCCTGGTGCCTTTTCATTTTCACAGCTCACTCGTGCTAGTCGAGGAAGCCTCGCACGAGCCCAGGGCAGGGAGCGCGCAGCATCAGCTGGCACGGAAGGGAAGGTTCATGGCTGGAAGGGCCAAAAGTCTCATGAAGGGCTGTTGTGAAATTTCAGGCTAGGACAACAGATGTCAAACCACATTGGCACACTGGCACCCAGAGCCAGGGTTTACGATTGATGTTTTCTCCTGCTTCTATCAGCACGTCCTTCAGTGATGCCTAAAATGCACCTGCTCCTTGCGATAACTTATCTGCGAGTCATCGCTTGGTGGGTTGGTCATTTTTAAGGCTATTGCCCAACTCCCAGGCTGCTCTGAAAAATAAAACCAGGCATTTCCTTGCAAACCCCGCGCCTGGCCCTTTCCTGCCCTGGGTTAAGCCCTCGCTCTGCAGCCAGCACAAATCAGAGCTGAGCCCCCACGCCCCCAGACAGACACTGGCAGCCCTTGACCTTTCCTTGCTCTCCCAAACCCTCCGCGCTCGTAAATAGGGAAATGGTGAAATATTTCAACAGTTGCTTTAGCGCAAACTTCCAGAGAATCTGCCATGACCTCAAATTGCTCTCTCAGTACTAAGAGCTCAGTCAAGCATACTCTGGTTTTTCTTTTCCAGCAGCTGTCACAAACCAGAGACATGGTTGCCATGAAGCTCCTCTCCAAAGTAAATGAGGCAGGACAGCAGCGGGTGCCACCGACGGCGGCGGGACAGCAGTGGGTGCCAGCACCAGGGCATTCGTCTCGCAAGGAGGCAGAAGAATAAGGAGCGGGAACAAAAGAAAAATGGATGCTGCAGTCATCAGCAGCCTCCGGGAAAGATGACATTAATAGGACAAAATACATATTTAATAGCTAGCGTATCGTCCTCACCCATCTCCACCCGGCAGCAGAGCAAGCCAGCCAGGCTCTGTCACACTGAGAGTGCAGGAATTGTGCTGGAGCCCTGCTCTGCCCCTTCCCCAGGAAAAGCCCGAGGCAGAGGACTGCAGCCGCAGCTCCGAAGAGCCAGAAGGAGAGCAGGACCCATGGTGCGGGACCAACGCTGCCTCTCCCCGCACGCACACCTGGGCTCAGCAGAGCAGTGTCCTCCACGCGTGCCGTGGGTGCCCGGAGCTGTGGCAGGTCCCGCCGAGCGTGCCAGCAGTTTCACCCCGCGAGAGCGACACTCGGGTTCGCTCCATGGAGAGAGGAGTGACGGGTTCCTGTGCCCCGGCAGAACAGAACAGCGGGCTGGGCAGCGCTGATGGCAGTTCAAGCGGCACCCCAAGCAAATCTGCACCAGGAGATTGTCTTGGCTGGAGACTAGACAGTGCAACCCTCTACTGCCTCCTGCAAAAGGCAGATTAACCTGTTACAAGCAGGGAGACCATCAAATCCTGTAACTGCTCTGGCTGAATGTCCTGGGGTCCCCCTTGGGTGTTAAGAGTCTGCAGACTGAAGGAAGGATGCTGCTAAAGGTACAGAGCTCCCCGGGATTTCCCTCTGTGCCCCTGGGCTTTGTCTGTCATTCCATCCTCCATACATCCTTCTCCTGCAAGAGATCTGATAAAGTGACTTTCTAAACCAATAGTACTCTGTTGTTACTCAGAAACAAAAACAATTAGATAAAATATTCTGGTGAAAAGGGAGCATTTGAAAGAAAAACAAGCCAAAGTTTTTTTGTAGCAGTAGAGCAATGTAGGGAATTCACCACCCCTGTAGCCCTGTGTTATCTCCCAAGTGTTTTTTTTCGTGTTGTGACAGCATTTTTTATTTTTTTCTGAAGCTTAAGGATTCACACCTTCAGGATCCTGATGTTGAATTGATCCCCGTGAGTCACCACCCGCACTGTGAGTCACTGCGCTCTGCACCGAGACGGAGGATGCTTGGGAGGACATCCAGCAGAAGGTAACGTGCCCAACAAGGAACCCTCCTGTAGCTTCCTTACAAGGGGTGACAACCTGGACAGGGCTCAGCAAGTCATTATCTGCACTGGAAGTAAGTTACAGAAGTCGTAAGTGTAAAATCTGCAGCATGTTTGTTACTACATGAGCTGCCTCGACGACAGGCTCCTGCCCCGTGAAAGCACTTGTCCCGAGGCCACAGTGCTGTCGGTGTCATCTACGCACACCCAACACCCGCTGCAAAAAAGGTCATAGTAAGATGCCTACCAAGGATTGGCTTGTTCTACCTCTACCCTGACTGCATGGAAAAGTGCAGGGCAGACCCTCCTGTCCTAAAAAGAGCAGAGCGACAGAGGGAGAGGTGTCACCGAGGTCCACGAGTGTTGGGTCTCCCCTTTCTTTGTTACTCTCCCTCCTGCTACACCTTTTTATAACCAAACCCTGCCAGTTGTCTCTGCACTGCACTCGAATCCAACTTCTACATAAATATCTCCTCCCGTGAGAGCTTAAATTTATGATGCCTTCAGATTCTCCCGTGTTAAGAAAAAAGAAAAAAGAACCACAATGTTGTTTTTCAAATGAATGAAATAATACTAAAAGCCCCAAAGTTACGCTTTTCAAATACATAACAAAAAGCAGAACAGCCTCCAGATACTTATTCCTGGAGGAAAAGCTCCAAGTAGCAGACCAAGCACTTAAGCACTACAAAAAAACCCAAACAACAGACACAAAAGGAAAAAAGTCAGTACTTCTACCATAAGACACCCACCACTGCTGCCTTTTCCCGGAGCTAGACTACCCGAGCAGTACTCAGAGGTACAGCCACAGCAGGATTCCCCCCAGGCTGCTAGAGGACAACACTCCCCTCCTCTCCTCCTCAGCCCCCTGGCCAAAGATGATGCTCTGCCTGCACTTTTAACATCGAGGAAAGCGCGCAGGTTCCAGACAAAGGGTGTGCTGCTCGACTCTGCCGAGAAGAACGGCGCGGTTAAACCACGCCGAGGAGGCTGCAGGAGGAGCCTCCCGGGGGATGTGCCAGCCCAACTGCAACACAAAGTTGGGGTGCTTTTGCTGCCGCAGGTATCGCTGCATCTGCCCCTCAGCCGTGGCAGCAACAACAGCATTCCAACTGCTGAACCTTCGAGGTGCAAAGTGCGGATGGCTCCTCAGTCCTGAGATCACGGTGGACAAAGCACGCCCGATCCTCTGTTTCGGTGTCAATAAAGTGTTCGAGAGAACCCCTGGCATTTTTTTGACCAGCTGGGTGGAAGTATCAAGGTCACATTTCAAAAGGGGGACATGAAGAGTAAAATAAAAAATAAAATAATCAACCCAGATGACTTGAGAAGAAGGCATAAACACAAACGATTTCCTCTTTCTTTGACCAGCCACACTGAGAAACAAACATCTCCAAACTACAACTTTCCTTACATTTTTACTGGACACAGCTGGCCTTACCTGGAAAACAGAAGAGTCGTTTAAAAACAAAACAAAACAGAAACCACAACAAGAACATAACAGAAGGAAAAAACCAAGCCATTTGTTGAGAGGTTTTGCTGTTTGTTTTCTTTGACCAGCCACTCGAAGCCCACACCACCTACCCTGGAATGCCTCGACCCACAACACAGTCAACACCTGACTTTTAAGCTGCCTCTTCTGTGCATGATTCTAGACCTCCAAGTGCTGAGCACACGATAAAGCTGGAGAAAACTGGAAAGTGGATGCTTTTGCTGAAAATCTTCAGCTGTGCCAGGGTGCTTAGGACCTCTTAAAGATAAATCCTTCTAAAACAAATTTCTACTGAGCAGGTACACCCTGGAATTTTGAGAGGTTTACAACTGGGACAGGTTTGCAAGAGCTTTTACTCAGGTAGCAAGAGATCCTGTCAGTAGCAGAGCATCACCCTCGGCTCAACATCTGCCTCCTTCCCATTCCTGACACATGCAGTGTCCCTATTCCTGTATCCTGGAGCTTGCTGACTCGAGATACGAGGGTTTGCTTTGTTTAGCTTCTTCCAATTCATTTTTCCTACGGTGGGAACAACCTTTTCTGCACTTTTTATTCTCAGAAACCACTAAACCACTTCTGACCATGGCAGGCACCTGTCAGGGAAAGCTCCAGCTCAGGAAAATCTCTCATGAAGAGTGACCACAAGGTCACAAACGTAGGAACTGGCAGGCTGCTTTACCTACAGACGTGGCCAACCACCTGGGCAAGGCACCATTTGAAGAGTAAAGCAAAGAAACTACTTTTGACTACTACCACAAACCCAAAGGTTTTGGGGACATGGGGAGGGAGGGCAGCAGGGAGAAAGAGGAGAGGGCGTGTGAGCCAGAGGACACGTGCTTAGCAATCTTCCAAGAAAGATCTAATTAGATTGTGCAGCATCGTACGAAAGCAGCTTCACGTACCTGTGAAAACAGTTTCCGTCCCTGCACAACAGCCCAGGACAGTGTGGCTGAAACACACCCTTCAGAACTGCATTTTCTGACACGCGTGACTTGGCTGTGAAATTTGCACATTCATTGTTGAAGCTCATGGTTTTTCAGCGTGGTATGTGTTTCAGCCTGAAAGAGCTGTCCTGCTCACACCCAGTATGTGCATGGCCCTGCTGCCAGCCGAGCTGCACCGCACAAACCTGCTTGTCTGGGGTCCTGTCCAACACCTTCAGCCTTGGGTCACCTTTAGGGGCCATCTCCCCAGCATCGTGTGACAGCTTCAACAACGCTGCGGTCACAACACACCCAAAACTTCAGATACGCAAAAGGACGCAAGCCGACTTTGCTTCAGAGCCAGTAAACTAACCTAGAAAAGACTCTGAATTGAACACTCTGCACTAAATTATTCTTCAGTCCATGCCAATATGCAAAAAAGACCCTCCTGGCTCCCCACCGAGCGCATCCGCAGTGCCCCAGGGTAACGAAGTGCCACCTGAAACACCACGAACCTGGGGAAGTGTCATCTACCCTTAGACTTCACACTTGAATCAGGAGCAATTAGCTTTTCTGTTCTCAGCCTTGCTCTCGTCACAGATCTGTTCCTTTTCCCCACTGGGAGAGGGAAGAGGGAAGTTTGCTAAGTAAATAATCATCACTAACATGCCAACAATTAAAATATGATTTGTTAATCATATGACAGTCCTCTAAATACTCAACACGATTAAATCGATTTCAGCAGCATCCATATACCAGCCACTTCTCCCATCTACTTTTATTTTCAGTAGCAGGAGTTCCCTTTATTCTGAGGCATTTTGATGTCCGCCAGCCTTCGCACTCCCCAGATTAGTCAACGAACTGGTTTCTCAGCTGATGCAATCTGCTTTGCTTTCTCCATCTCCATAATGCCATCTAACATCAAAGAGCTGGGAGACAAATCTCTCTTGCAGCTTTCATGAACGCTACATTCATAATTTTCCAGAGAGCAGGATCAGGATATTTCCACCTCTCCGCTGCAATTAAGTATCTCCTCTACACATATTCTGGCATCATTAGGATGTCACAAAACTGATTTTAACTTTAAACTTCTTCTTTGCTCTAAGACCTGTAGCCATTTGCTTCCCTCCGGCTGCACAAAAAGACCAGGAGCAGCAATGCCCACCACAATCGATGGAGACACACAGAACAACAATTTCCAAGGGCCATCCCTCTGTTTTCAGCTGGCAACAACCCTTATTCGGAACAAAGCATGTGCTGCTGGGACTCACTTCACAATCAAGCTAAATAAAAAGTTAAACTAGTTTTCAGACTTCTATTTAGAACAGGTCTAAGCACTATAAATAGAAGCCATATGCAAAAAAACCCCTAACTCTTTAGCTAAATATTAACATTCACCATCATCTGATTATCGAAAACAAGTTAACACTTTGAGGACTGGTATTTTTCAGGCTGCCAAAACCATGCATTTTTCCACTTTATTTTAAGATTTACTACCTTTAAAAGATTTATTTAAGCTTAACTACCTTTAATCTAAGCTTTACTATCTTATTGGGCTCTGTTAAAAATCATGGGGGAAAAAAACCCCTTGAAAATGTCAAGCATGGCGTAAAACTCTGGAACGGAGAAGGGGGAAGGAGGAAGCCATTCCTCAGGAGAAATACTCACTCATAGCTGCCGTAGATAAAAAAGATCAGACACCTGAATTTTGACATGCAATTATTGCTGCCCTGACCCTGCCCTCTCATCATCTGAGGACCACGGCTATTGTAACTCAGGCGGGAAGAAAGGGAGAGGGAGAAAAATCAGGGTCTGGTACTAATTCAGACTTAAATAAATACTAAGGGGAAGGAAGAAAGGAGAAAAATATTCTACTTGTTTTACAAATCAAAATATGAAACTGGTTTGTCAAGCTTGTACTGCTGAAGCAGACGTGTTTTACACGGCCCTGGGAGACAGAGCAGGGGAAAGGTCCTAGTGTTTAATTTCCATTCCCTGTCCTGAACAGGGCATTGCACCATTGTCTACACGCCCGTGGACTTTGGTCAGGAGGCCAAGAGGAGACCAGGCAGCTCCAGAGTGCTGCAGGGTAACAGGAAGACAGTACTTGAGTCTAGATTAATTCCTCCACAACTGGCTGAAAAACCTCTCCCAGGGAACCTAAACCTGCGGGCAAGGGTACCCATAAATCACACGCTGCTGCACAAGGTGAAGGTACCGCTTCCCTACATCCCAAGTGGCATTCCTGGTTCTCCTGGTGTTGATACTGGTGGATCTCAGTGGGCGTCTCAGAAACGAGTGCTGGGATATAGGCATCTATTTAGTCTTTCATTCTTGTGTTTCAATAGAACAACTGGCATTTCATGGAATCACAGATGGGATTGGGTGGAAAGAGACCTTTCAAGGTCATCTGGTGCAACCAACCCCCCTGCAGGGAGCAGGGCCATCTGCACCTAGAGCAGGGTGCTCAGAGCCCCTGGGCAACCTGACCTGGAACGTCTCCAGTGATGGGGCAGCCACCACCTCTCTGGGCATCCTGTGCCAGTTTTTACCACCCTCATTGCACTGTTACTATGGCCAAAGTTTTTCAGTTAAGGAAAACTGTTGAGTCTTGTGCTACTCCAGATGTTACTTTGTTAAAAAAATAATGGCCTTCATGCTTGGCTATCCTGTAACCCTCACCGCAACCCTACCATCCCAACCAGCTCCAAATTCGGCACTTCCCTGAGTGCCAGTTCCTCCTCTTTGACAAATGCTTTAAGAAAAACATGAGGTCATCTTTTGTAACCACACTCTCGTAGCCAAAGTAAGAAGAGACAGAACTGTTAGTGCACTTCAGAAATTTGCTTTTAGGCTGTGTGATCACCTGGTAAATACACACCAGAGGCTGCAACTTCTGCCACAGCATGGGCAGGGTCAGCGTAGTTAAACTGAACGGCTGAGATATGGGGCGGATTAGGGAGTGGAAACAAAACCAAACAAAACCCCAACCATTTCAAACATCACGTCCATTCAGAAGAAATAAACCGGTTGTTTAATGTACACACAGAGAATGAGGAATATAAAAGGCTCAAGAGCAAGACCCGGAAAGCTGAGAATGGCTTTAAGATATTTCAATACAAAATTTCCTTCCTGGAGGATCACTTATTTCTGCCAATGCTACAAACTATTTATGGTGGGCTGAAATAAGATTCCTGTATCAGAGACACTTTATCTGAAGGGTGATAAAAAAAAAATTAACCCTATGTACATTTCCTCTAGTGAGGAAAAAAAAATCCATGCCAGATAGAAAAGACTACCCGAGTTCTGATGTCAGTCGTGGTCTTAACCCCAGTCTCTGCTTTCTAGACAAACTGCTTCAATAGCTTTTGGCCTGTACATAATTCCCACAACAAACAAACAAAACCAGTATCCAGGCTCACGAAACAGGTATTTCCAGTCCGGTGATGTCACCCTTGGTTATCTCAAACAGCGGGTAAGTTGCTGGCTGCAGGTGGGCAGAGGACAGCTCTTCCCTGGGAAACCGCAGGTACTGTTCCCGCAACCGACGCCTCCCTCCTTCCTTCCTTCCTTCCTTCCTTCCTTCCTTCCTTCCTTCCTTCC
>JANVCC010000270.1:1180759-1267948 GCA_025345505.1 Todiramphus chloris collaris
GAGGGGCTGTGGTGCCAGGGCGCGCTGTTAGTTCCATGTTAATTATTTACACGGCATCCGTTTAATAATGCAGTGGAGCTGCGGCTGGCGGGGCTGCAGGAGCTGCGCGGCAGGAGCAGCCGGGGCTGCCTGGGGACGGGGGGGGTTGGAGCGGGGACAGAGCTGGGGGGGGAAGAACCCGAAGTCGAAAGGGGGGCATTTGTGAGACCCAGAGGGGAGCGAGAAGATGAACCTGAGTTTTTCGGTCAGCTTGGAAAATTAGCGCACCCTTAAAAATATTTATAAGCAAAATTGTTTTGCTTGGAAGACACCTTCAAGATGAGTAATCAAGTCCACCCGTTCCCCCAGCACTGCCAGGGCACCACTGAACCACGTCCCTCAGCATCACGTGGGGCTTTGAACCCCTCTAGGGATCACGGGGACTCCACCACTGCCCTGGGAAGACTGGGACAGCCCTGGACAACCCTCAAGGGCAAGAAATTGTTCCTCAGCTCCAACCTAAACCTCCCCTGGGGCAACTTGAGGCTGGTTCCTCCTGTTCTGGTGCTTGTTCCTTGGGAGCAGAGCATGAGTCCCCTTGGTTCCAACCTCCTGTCAGGAGCTGTCAGAGCCAGAAAGTCTCCCCTCAGCCTCCTTTGCTCCAGGCTGAACAAGCCCAGGTCCCTCAGCTTCTCCTCACCACCCTTGTGCTCCAGCCCCTTCCCCAGCTCCATTGCCCTTCTCTGGCCACGCTCCAGCCCTCAATGTCCTTCTGGGAGTGAGGGGCCCAGAACTGACCCCAGGATTCAAGGTGCATCATCTCCAGTGCTGAGTACAGGGGGACGATCCCTGCCCTAGTCCTAATCATATGAACACCTGACATTAATTGTAAAATTAATTGTAAAATATTTCAAATTTGTGAAGGTTATTTTCACACTAAGCTAAATTTGCTTCAGCCTGTAAGTGCCTCAGACTATTTTCATCGTGGAACGTAGCCCATGCATTACTGAGCTGTGTGGTTATTTTTTCCTTTGGAAGAAGGGAAAGAGAGACAACAGATCAATATGTGCTTGTACACGTGAACATCACTAGTGAGCGGAAAATACTCGTGTGCATTAGAAGAGGACTGGTGTCATTACCGAATGTAAATGGAAGAGCAAATTGTTGGTGCATTTGAATTTACTTCATCTGGTCTCTGCAAAACCATGAACTCCTTAGATCTTCCTCCCTTTAGCTCCTTTTCTTACCTAGGACACCAAAAAGGTTTCCCATCTCCTGGTGGCTCTGGATCCCTTTTGTAGGGCTTCCCTCGGTCCTGCTCCAAGGGTTCTCCAGCACCTGAGTGACCCTGTATCCAACCCTCCTGCCTGATCTGGATGCTCCTCGCTGAAACATGAACCTGGAGTTCCCTGCCAAGGGAATTCTCTTTCTCTTCCCATGTTGCTGTGCCCCTTTCCATCCTTTCTTAGGATTATTTTGAATTCTTATTTCATCCTCCATTGTACCTGCAGCCATCCCCCGATTCATCCCATCTCTGAAGGCCACTAGTGAAATGCCCCAGGACTTACCTCATTGTTTCCTTCGAGCTGTTTACAAATATCATGTCTATTTGTTGTAGGTGTTTTCTGGGGGAAAAAAAATGTCTGGGTGGTCTGTCTGTCTATCTATCTGTCTATTCTAAAATGCTCTTTTTAAAGATAGGCACCAGTTTTGCCTTTGTCTATCAGCAGGCTTGGTCCTTGGCCATCTTTCCCGAGCCCTTGGAGATAAACACTCATGTTTCTAAAGCTGTTTGAGCCTCTTCCTTCAGTACCCTGGCGTGAAGACCATACAGCCTGGGGTTTTTTTAATACCTCTAAGTTATCTAAGTACTCTTGTAACTGGTTTTGTCCCAGTTTGGGCTGAAACATTATTCCCTTGTCATTGATATGTATTATGTCAATCACCTGCTCACCAGTGACCTGCTTTAGCCAAGGCTGGTGCAAAGTCAGTGTGAGGCACTGCCAGCCCTTTCAGCATCGGTCAATAGCTTTCTCTCTCTGCTGAGTAATCCACTTGCTTTTGACTTCCTCTTACCACTGATGTACTTACCAAATGATTTCTTGTTACTTGCGATGCTCTCGCTAGCGAAGTTTTATTTATTGTATTGGCTTTTTTGTGCCTGTCCCCGTCTGCTCTTGCCAGGCTGCGCTGCTGCACTTTCCCTGTGGAAACCTGATCTACTTTCTCGGTGCTTCCTTTTTGTGAGTTCACAATCCAGCCAGATCAGTTGCTTCCTACCTTTCCTAGATTTCTTCTGGGATTTCTAGAAAATTTGAGCTTCCACTCACTGCCTTTTCCCCCAGAAGGGGTGTCTTGGGGCTGGTGGGGAAAACTGGAGAGGGGAAGAGGACTTTAGGAACAGAGGTCTCAAGTTGAAGTTTTGAGGAAAGGTGAATTTGACCGAAGAAAACAAAGAATCGAAAACCTGGAAGAGATGGGAGGGAAAAGATGAAGGAAGTAGGCATGCTGTGAATAAGTAGGTCAGTAGAAACAGAATAAAGCCCATAATGAAAGGTGACAACCCTCACTCAAACATTTTCATCCCAAATGGGATGTTCCTACATCCTGAGTTTTTTGCTTGGAACTGAAGATACACCAAAGGTGGGATATTCCTGAGAGTTTTGTATTTTCACATACTCAAAGTTCTCCCACCCCAACAGTGATTCTCGAGAGACTTTTTTTCTGAGTCCAAGAAAGTTGAGAAAAAAGGAAAGGAAATAAAATACATTTTCTTCAAAAAGGAAAGAAAATACATTTCTAGGAGTTAAGAAATAAATTTTTGATGACATAAGTACTACTGAAGCAAAACTTCATGAAAAAATATCTTTCAAATAACAGAAATGACTTTACATATTCTTGTGAAAATTTGCTTTGGTTTGAGTGAGGAAATGGGAGATTTGAAAGGAATATTCCAGCTGCCTGGTGAAGCCTAATCACAAATAAATGCTGAAGTTGAGATTACAGAGGAAAGCCTCTCTCCTGTGCAAGGCTTCACCAGATGCTGTGATTTGTGACCACGCATGGATCCTTCATCAGTGCTTCTTCAACCTCAGCCATGGTACTTTGAAGAGCTTGGCATAAATTCCTGTGGAATCTGCAACAACCTCATTCCCCATAACAACCACCCTAGCTGTATTCTATTGTTTTATGGGATGTATGCTTGGCTACCTTTTTTGCCTAAAGGAATCCTGTACTCCAGAGGTAAAATTATGACCGTGCAATAAACCAAAGCTCCTTGGTACAAAGATTGATTAATAAAAGCCCCTGTTGGAATGAAGACTGTTTCCATAACAGAGAAAACCACAATGTCTTCATAGGGTTGCACACTAACTCAAGTTGTAAAGGATCAGGAGGTCTCTGGTCCCACCTCCTCTCCAAGCAGGGCCAGCTCTGGGGTCAGATCAGGATGTGCAGGGCTTTATCCAGATGCTGTAGGGGAGTTTTCACCTCAGGAGGGCCAGGTGAGTACGGTGAGAGCTGAATGTGAGGCAAGATGAACAGGCAGAAAGAAGAATGAGTTGAAAATAGTAGAAGAGGCTCAGCCACTTGGGAATCTGGTAGAAAAACCTGTACTTATTTCAGTGTGCTCCCTCCAATCCTGACTGAGTCAAAGACACCCGACTTCCGCCATTCTGCCATGTCAGCAAACATTAGTGAAACTCACTGGCAAAATGTTCTGTCCCTCCCTGGTGCTCATTCAAATAGAAGATGACAACCTATTACTCGTGTCATTTGCTCTGCTGGCAGAGGTCTGTGCCCCATACCGGGAGGGGTGCAGCAGGGGAAGGCTTCCCATCCCTCATCTGAGAGGGATGTGAGCGTGATTGGGAATGTGGATGGCTTTGTTTAATATCCTAAAACCAGAGAAAATTATTCCTACACCAGTTACTGGAAAAGATCATGGGTGTTGCAAAGCCAAGGCATCTGCTGTTGGTAAAAGCTGTGACTGAGATTGCTTGGGCAATGCTAATGTGTGCCCCAAATGTTGTGCACATGCATTCTGATGCAACGTTTAATCAACAGTGCATTACGATGCAACCTGTAATTATGTGATTATGTACAATTTTGCTTGCAGATCTCCTGTCTTAGTAAAAAAAAAGAAAAAAAAAAGAAAAAAGATGACCACTTAAGAAACCCTGACCTTCAGTGGGATTTAGGCATTTCAAATACCTTTGAGAAGCTGTGTCTTAATGAGGAGCAATTCAATATTTTGTTTTCTCCTTGTTCACTGTGGAGCCCCATCACTTATTTAGTGCACTACCTTCAAACCCTGCTCTCAAGAACTAATGATGAATGTCCTCATGGGATTTTTTTTTTTATAATTCTCCTGTACAAAGTATCAAAGGATTTCACAAATATTAATGCACTTATTTTCACAGTGTGTCCATAAGGGAAAGGTTTATTACCTTCTTTTCATATTGGGAAACTTGATGGCAGATAGTTTAAGGTGAGAACCATGAAGTTTGGGCTACATGCAGCTCCCAGCAGTTCAGCATTCTTGAGCATGGTGCAGAATTCTGTGTGTTCGAAGCGCAGCTCCTCCCGGCGACTGTGACTGCACCGTGCTGTTGTAAATCGATGGCAGAGTCTCGGGGCATCCACTCACAAACTGAGACAAACGCAACCGAGTAACATCACACGGTGCTTTGAGGAAGAGACAGAAGCCTGACATCATGCCTGGGCAAAATGATGGAGCAGCTGGTGCAGTACTGCATTAATAAAAAATTTAACTGGGTAAGATAATTAGAGCCAGTTAACCTGGATTTAAGGACAATAAACTCTGTCACGCTGCCTTTTTTATTTAATTGAGGTTATGTGTTTGGTTAATGAAGACAATGGTACTGATGTAGGCTGTTAGTGACTGTACAGTAAGAAAGATTATCCCAAGGTGGTTCTGCCCTAGCTTGGTCCAGGTTGTGAACAGATGCTTTATCTTCAGGACACAGCTGTGCCACCAGGATCCACCCCCACCAGCTGCACGTGACCATTTCCCCTTCCACTCTGCCTGCAGAGCAGCACCCCTTACTTTACAGCTAATCGGGGAACTTCACTCAGACCAGCAACTTAAATCCCATAACCTTCTCCTGATAATTTTCCTTGAGAGGAGCTCAGGAGCTTGCTCAGATACCTCTATACCAGACAGCAGCCAGCCAGTTGACTTTCTAAGTCATGAAATTAATCCTCTGGAGATGCAGTGATGCCCCTTAACTCTTCTTCCCGTCTCCCACCTCATTTGTCAGTCACCTGCCTCCACAATTAACGAGGCAGCATCGTATAGGGAATGGCCTTCTTCACAGGAAGGTGACCCAGATGTGAAGCAGGTCTGTCCTGTTCACTGAATAAAGCAACCACTCTGTGGCAAAAAACCAGAAGGTAGTCATGTAATTAAAGGCTTTTCTCACTGTACGTACACTCTATGTATATACGTATGTATAAGACATAGGCGTTATGTGAACACACAGAGAGGCCAAATTAGATTTACACAAGCTATTTTACCGTGTGTAATTTCTGACTTTCAAGTGCTTAATTTTGCATTCTTCATGGTGGTTTAATGTGGGTCTCTTTCTCTGTGTGTATACATTAAAACAATGCAAGCAAACAAAGTGTGCTTACGCAAGACAAGTTATAACAGTGTGCATAATGTTTAGACACAGATGGATTAGCCCTAATGGAATGTAGTGAAATCAAGTAGGAATTAAGTCAGTCCAGTGTCTTTTTTATTTTAAACAGATCTTCAAATACTAGAATTAAATAAGTTAAATTAAATGAACAATTAAATTAAACAGGCTTTGAGCCGGATTTCTGCTTCGGAAGACCAAAGTCTCTAGCAGCATTCATTTTGCATTTCCTTGGTCATAAGATGGTAGCCGAGCGTGTGATGTTGAAAAATCACTTAGTGCAAATACATGTATATATTTTCTGCATCCTCCTCTAAGGCTGCTGACAGATTCTTAACAGAAATACCGAGACTGGAATAGTAATACTTGGTTCAGGAGCAAGATGGGAGCATTTTCACCTAGAATGGGAATCACAGCCTGCTCTGTGCAGATGATTCCCATCACTTCTACTGTATAACTTGGTTTCTAAAGAGAAAGCAAAAACCAAGCAGCACCAGGAATATCCTGGGATATTCCTTAGGGATTATCAGAGGAAAGGAATCAGGATACCCTGAGAGAACTCAGAGACTCAGAGACAGATAAATTACACTTTGCACGCAGACTAACTGTGCAAGCACTTGTACGTGCTACAGAAAGTAACCAAACAAATGTAAGGGTGTCAGCTCAAAGCGTAATTGCCTCCAGGGTATGAATCACCAAGTTCCAATCTTGCAGAACCTAACTGGAATATTTAATAAAAAAATGGAACCTATAATCATGAACCTTATTTGCACATGAAATACTTCCCTTTGACTTTTTTTTTTACCTTCTTCTTTACACCTGGCTAAGAGGCGTGCTCAATGGTGAGTGTTTCTTTCCACGCCTGCTCCTCTATAGTATAAGCAAGCTCAGACTCACCTTGGGTCCACATGTTTTTGTTGTGAGTCCATCTGTGCTTACCTGGGCTGGGAGCGAGCTGGAATTGCTGGGATACCCTGCACGGACCTGCCTAAATTTGATCTGCACAACTACATCCCTGGATACTCTCCCACTGCCCATCCACAGTGGTCACCTGCTCCAGTGGTTCACAGCTCACCTCACGGCTCTCCCAAGGAAATCATTTCCAAAACTTCAAGGAGAAGAGCATATTCTCTCCTCTCTGCATACGAAACAAGCGAGGCGAGGCTCATGTGGCTTCAGAGAGAAATAAGAGCATTATTAGTTCTGGTTGGACAAAGAACATGTTGATTTTGCTCAAGAAAACTGTTATGAAACAAAATAATGGCCTTAAGAACAAAAAGGAAAGAAAGAGGTTGGGGGAAAAAAATCACAACACAGTTTTTATTGTATTTTCTATCAACGTTTGAAGCCTTGAGAGATAAGAGGCTCACTCTGATAAATAGTTTGCAGTTACCTGGACACCAGGCCAGCCTGTGCGCAGAGATCTCTGCAGGGCAGTCAGGCTTTGCCTTCCCAGGCGTAACCACCGATTTACACCTTACCCTGCCAAGGTCAAAGCTCCCTTTCCAGCATGCTAGCAGTGCTGTCTTGAGGTGTTTGCCTCTACCCTGGAAATACCAAGCATTTCTTTCATAATGTTTTTTTTTGGCCTGAATTTATGCAGCTTGAAGTCCAGGAACCCACGGACTTTTGAAATTAAAGAAAAAGGGAGAGAGGGAGAGAGGTGGATCCCTTCATTCATCCAAAGGGCTCTCTATTTCACACCACAAGAGCCCCAGGATCTGCTGCATCTGAGGAAAAGGGTGAAATTCCAGCTAGCTTTGCTTTGGAGCAGTAGGGTCTGGGTGGCACAGGTAGCTCTCCAGGATGTTTGCTCAGTAGATACCCAGCAGATGCCACACCGCTATCTGAGGAGAGGTGGGAGCCATTGGCTGCACCAAGAGACCAGCCACAGACTTGCCCCAGGCTTCTTTAAAGTGCAGGAGACAGTGAGAAAACTCAAGTTCTTCTGTACCTGGAGACATCTAGTTAGAAACCTGTTGCTAGGAGGGAAGAGCTCCCAGCAGCAGCCTGAGAGTGAGAGGTTACACCTGGATCAAGAAGCAACACTACAAGGGAGAAGCCAGATGGGGAAGTTTGGCTTTGGAAACAAACAAACAAAAAAAAGGCTTTTACAAAAAATAAACAAATAAAAAAACAAACAAAAAAAACCCCCAGACAACAGTAATTTGTAAACAATACTGTGAAGTAATAAACCTGGTATGGGATGATAGAGGAGAGGGAAATTAGACTTTGGTCCATACCAGGTTTCCGTTTGTGACTCAGAGATAAAAGAGCAGCGGATGGTTGATGAGCAGCTCTTGCTGTGACCTTTCCTGCTCTCCCAGCCCCCTCAGCTGGGCCATGGACCCTCAGCCACCAGAGCAGGCAATACCGATGGCCTCCATCAGCAAGGAGGAGATTTATTCACTGGCAAACCTGCGTTTCTCATCCAGCAAACACTATTCTCAGACACGCCAGAGGTCCAGCCACATTCCGCAGGCAGACATCAGCGGGGCGACGAGTTTAAAGCAGGTAGTGTTTAAAAGAGAAGAAGCCTGTACCAGTGCCTGCACGTGCTGGGAACTGTTCACACTTGTGACCGTGTCACAGGAGAACATCAAAGGCCTCCCCCAGTTTCGTGGTGGTTCGGAACGAGATAGGCAGCCAGCCCAAACCTGCCTGGCCTCAGCTGGCCTGCCAGCCATCCTAGGCAGGGACTTTCTTATCTCCAGGTCCTTGCCATGGGGATCAAGGTTCCTGACCATTTGGGCTTTGACAAAGGGCTCTGGGTGGTTATCAGCTGTACTCCCACTGGCAGGAGGGAGACCATTAGGCTGGTTCACAGTGACCTATTTGTCACCTTATTCAGTATCACTTATTCTGACTCAGCACCTCACTGGTCCCTGCTTATTTGCATAAGCTCACCTGGAGCAGGTGACTAACTGGTGCCCAGTTCAGCTTCCCCTCTGCAACAGGTTTCTGTGAGTAAGAACCCAGCGGTAACAGATGAAGAGGTATTTGTAAAATTATGAATTATGCAGCAATTCTCTGTTAACCTCTCTCAAGTATTTTTAAAAGCATGTTGCTATGGGAGAATGCTACTGGAATCAGTTATTTTAAAGTTTTCTTCTCAGATACTTAAACCCATCCTTGCAGTATTTTCAGATTTGAGGACAAACCTTTATCCAGATGCAAAGTGTGTGTTCACTCTGCCGGGAACGAAGCGTCCTACCCACTCTTCCAAGACCTCAGAGCAAACCAGTGCCGTGCTTAATGAGAGTTAGCCTATATTAAAAAAAGGAAGAAGATTACAGATATTTAAGTTTTAAAGTTCAGGACAAAGTTTCTTTTCCTCGCTATATTAGAAGCAGGCAAAGTAGGAACAGTACAAAGCTAATAATTACTCCTTTTAAAAACACAAATAGAAGAACGGCGTCCAAGTCGGGCAAAGTTCAGAGCCTGCTGTTTTCTTTAAGTGAATTTACTAAAACTCCTGCGAGCTTTAAATCAGACTTTTCTTTTGCTTTTCATGGCATGAGGTGCAGGCTCCCGAGCCGTGACTGATACCAGGCATCTATATTCCTCCCATTTTTAGGGCTAGCTGCTGCTATCATGGAAAACATTAGTGTCAGCTTCACCTTTCTGCAAAACACTCAGCGTTTGTTTGGCTGAACAAAAAAATATTTTGGAATGGACCTCAGTGACCTTCTGCAAATTGATAGCTGGCTTGCAACAGGCAAAGCTGAGTCACCAGTTGTGCGGGGGGTGAAATCCAACCCATGCATCTGTAGCATGCCTCACATTGCTGCTGTAATTGGCGTTGTGATGGTCTCTGCTTTTAACATGGTTTTGCAGAGCCTCTGATCAGACTTTGGTTGGATACTGTACGCTACGCTGTCTCTGGGTAGGGATGAATTTAGAGATCTACTCTGCAAAGTTTGGATGTTTGGGTTCTCCTGGTCTGTATGTATTATTCTGGGAAATTTCCAGTTCCTCAGAAGGAATAAAATTCTGAGTTCCTCCAGGCTGATGCTCTTCTGGTGGCTTTGATCCTTCAGAACACTGAGGTGAACAAGCAATTCATTTTCTTCTAATAACACCTCTCTTTCTTGCTGGGTTTCTGCCACAGTTTTCATGAAGTTCCACAGTGCTTGCAGCTTCCTTTTTAAAACCAGTCCAACATCACAGGGCAATTCTAGCTTTTTCTGGGATGGGGTCTAAGGACTGTAGCACTCATTTGATTGCACATTTCAGGGTTTTCACTGAAATTCTGAACCTGCTTCAAGCTCCCACATCGAGGACGGTGCAATAAAGTTCTTGGAAGGTGACCTGCTGTAGTGCTGGCAGGCGGTTGCACTGGGCAGAGGGGAACAACCTTCACAGCACTCCACATTTCACGCCCCAAAGGGTGGCCTCTCCTTTAAACATTGCGTTCAGTTCTGGTTTCAGATTTTATCAAGGTTTGCAAGAGTAACCCCTGGGTAGATACTTTCTGCAACAGTGACTGGGTGCCATTTCAGCAGCTGCATCATGGTATCATCCTTGGTAATTGGTAAATCTCAGCTGCAGCAGGGATAACACAGACCCTGCAACCACCTTCTACTACCCAGTGAGCGCTCCAGGAGCATTCATGCTGTTACCCACACAGAGCAGGCACAGAACTGCCTGTACTTTATTAGAAAGTGCTGTGATTTTGCCCACAGTTTAGTCTTAAAAAAAAAAAATTAAAAAATTTTAAAAACCCAACCACCACCACTGAAAAATAACCCAAACCAGCTTCCCTTGTGGTTTTCAGAGCCATGTTTCCATTATGTCATTTTAAACGAATGAGGCTGAGCATTTGTTGTGACTCTGGAACACCAGGGCCACGCTCTGCTTGCACACAGAGCAGCTGAATAGAGTTTCAAGTCTACATCTCCACTTAAGGGTGTATTTTCATCTTGTTCAGCATAACCACAGCGCAGGTCTTTTTTCATTTTTATTTTTTTTTTCTCTTTCCAAGATAAAGTATAACACTTAATATTTCCATCAGGACACTACCATTTTACTTTTTCTTCCTGGAATGCAGAAAGCTTAATGTATCACTGACTTTCTTTGTTCACTTTGAAGAATCATATCTATTTTCTGGGGATATACAAAAGCCCAGCACTTCCAGAATTTGTCTCAAGCCTTCCCCCCCCCACCCCCCCCAAAAAGAAGGAATAGAAGCAATGTAAAAGATTTTCCTGGGCACTAAGTTACAAGTAATTTACACTTGAAATCTGTAGTTAGAGAAAGAAAATCTGCTGTCACCGGTTTCTGAACAGTGGAGTCACTGACCAAAAGAAGTCAAAGCAGGGCAAACAGGGAGAAAAGCCATGGTTTCCACAGCTACAGATGTAGTGAAGCATGAATTATGGCTGATGAAGTACCTCAAACCCCCAAACAGGCAATCAGCATATCGCTGGCAATTGGCGTTTGATTGTAATCGCCGGTGGCAGGGGACAGTTTGGGGGATATCCAGCCTCCCTCCCCTTCCCAGCATCCCCTTTAAATGCAGTGTCAGTGCCTGAAGGTAGGAGCCCAGCAACTCTGCAGCCAGGGGTGAGAGCAGGACATTCCCAGAAAGCTGCGTGCCTCACAGCAGTGGTTGCACGTCTATCCACACCAATCCTTTCTATCAGCTGCTTGAGCATGGTTATCCTTAAAATAACCTTAACATATATGCTTTTTTTTTTGTATTATCTAATCAGAAAGAGTGGCAGGATTTTAAGGAAAGTGCATTAAAAAAAAATTAAAATCTACAACACTCAGCTAGTGTGAATTTTGATGGCTTTATACACACACTGTATTTTTCACCGGGGTCTAGGATGCAGCAAGGTAGAAAAAGTCCTGTCCCTTAGCTATTGATTGTGCTGGGAAGTTGACTTCTCCAGTTCCTTCCAAGGTGAACCCAAAAGAGAGCTGGCAGAGTGAGGTGCCACCCTCCTTCCCCTGCATCTCAGCAGAGTGGGGCTGGGGGTGAGGATCTGCAGAGCAGAGCCCCAGCGAGCACAGCTCCCTCCTGCCCTGCTCTCCTCGGCAGGCAGCAGAGAGCCCAGCACATCTGGGGCTGGAGCTGTCAGGAGAAAAGGGACCACTTCTCCTGACCCAGGGATGCTGTGCAGGAGAGGCAGCAGAAAGGAGACAAGAGCTTTGAGCACTGATACATCAACCTCTTCTAACTCTTCACTTTTTTCTTTACTTTTTTTTTTTTTTCCCCCCTTCACTTTTTAGGGGAGGATGAGAGGAACCAGAGCATGCCCTGGGGATCTTCAGCGTGGGCTGTGCTGCCAAGACCCGGCCAATACCCCGGAGAGAGGCGATCTGCCTGAAATCCCTCTGAGGCCATCAGGAGTCTGTATCCCTTTGGGCCTGACGAGAACAAAGTTTTTACAAGGCTCTGGAGAGACTGTGAAAAATAACATTCGACTATTTAACTGCATGTCCTTCCTGCCGGCGGGGGAAGAGGATCAGTCTGCCCTCCTGCTCGCAGAGAAGTTCCAGTCCCTACACACAGCGTGGGAAGAGACATCGTGCTGAAAGACCATGAGTCTCTACCAGCGTTTACATACAGAAAAACCCCCCTTGCTCTTACTTCCTATCAGCTGGTAATTAATAGGATCAGTCTGTAAAGCCCTGCTTGGGACTCAGCCTGAAAAGAATTGGGTGATACTGTGTGTTCTGCCGGCTGTACGTGACAGACAGGTATTTGGACACACTGGTTGTTTTCCAGGAAACTGCAACCTATTTTTTATTTATGATTTCCCCCTCCAAGAGAGGAAAAAAGTATCTATTGACTAAATCCTCCATCAGAATTTTAACATTTAATCCCCAAGGCCAGAGCAATTACGTTCCCTTTTCCTTTGCTCTCCGCTGCCCTCCAGCTGGGTTGTAAATTAGCAGACGGAGGTGCTAAATTTAGCAGAATTAGTGTGCACAAGTACTAATTAAACTAGTCACGACAGCCACTGCCTTCATGGGCGATGCCTTCCAGGCATCCCTGGGAAAGAAAATGTGTGAATTTACAGGCTTTCCAAGGAGCTGCACTGGGGGAAGAGCCATGCTCAGCTGTCCTGACAGGGAGGCAACCTGGCCCCTTGGGTTTGTGCTACCTGGGTGTAAGTCCCGTGAGCCCCAGCCCACCTCACTTCTTTCGAGCTCACCTCGGAAAACATCTTCCTGTGCTGCAGCAGAAATAGCAGCAGCGTGGTGGAATCCAGCAGCAAACTAAAAAGATATGCAAATTAAAACAATCTTTTCTTCGACTTCTACTGCAGATGCGGTCTGGGGGCACTGCGTTCAAGTGAGGCCTTTACTGAGTTTTTTTACTTTTCGTAGAAGATGGCAAAAATGAAAATTCTCTGAGAATTTCTACCAAAGAAGGGCAACGGAGCTGGGGAAGGGGCTGGAGCAGGAGCCTGGTGAGGAGCAGCTGAGGGACCTGGGCTTGTTCAGCCTGGAGCAAAGGAGGCTGAGGGGAGACCTTCTGGCTCTGACAGCTCCTGGCAGGAGGCTGGAGCCAGGGGGGGTTGGGCTCTGCTCCCAAGGAACAAGGGACAGGACAAGAGGAACCGGCCTCAAGTTGCCCCAGGGGAGGTTTAGGTTGGAGCTGAGGAACAATTTCTTCCCCTCCAGGGCTGTCCAGGGCTGTCCCAGGCTGCCCAGGGCAGGAGGGGAGTCCCTGTGATCCCTGGAGGGGTTTCCAAGCCATGGAGCTGTGGTGCTGTGGGACATGGACAGTGGTGCCTGGCCGTGCTGGGGCAGCAGTTGAACTCAGTGGTCTCAAAGGTCTTTTGCACCCTAAAGAAGTCTATGATTGCAGTAGCAAAGAGACCAGCCCATTATTCCATTGAGCAGCGCTGAATTTTAGATTTAAGCTACACCAATGGTTTCAGCAACCGCATCATTCACACACATTTTTAAAAAATAAATTATTTTTCTTAAAATTCCATCTCTTTAAGCTAAAATGCCACAAAGGAGAGCACACAATGGCTTGCTCTTCTACAGAAAGAACACTGTAACATCTGGTTACAAGTCCATGACAGACAAACACGCGGGAGCTTCCTTGCCTGTACGCCCTGGAAAGTCACAAAAAGGCAGGAGCTGCTGCACCACGGAGCAAGAACCTCGCTGGTATTTAAAGGATCATCAATACAGCTGAATTCAAAGGGATGGAGTTTCTAACTTCCCTTGGCAGCATGCAACCTAAGTGCAGTTAAAAATACAGCCGGCGGGTTGCGAAGCGGAGGGTAATGCGCTGCCAGCAGTTCAAGGTTTGTGCTGCGGCACGCAGAAGTTGCACACTGGGCAGTTTCAGGTTTTAGTCCTGGCGGGAGGACCGTGAGATTTATAGGAGGTGACAAAAGTGATTTTGACCCACCGTCCCTTCCTGCAGCTAACACCTTTGCCCTTCACGCCATTGCTCTTGATGAACGTTTGCGGCACGAGGAGCTGGGAATAGCACGGGTCCGGGTCCGGCACCCGCACCACCCTCGCAGCGCAGAGCCGCTCGCTTCCAAACACGCACGCTCAGGCAGAAAGCTGGCGAGCCCTCCCCACGGCCCTTCACTCGGATTAGATGGAAATCGTTCCCTAGATTCCTCAGCAGGCTTCCCGGGAAGTGCTGCTGGCTATTGCACGTGCAAGTGTGGCCGCAGAGCGTGCTTTGTTTTCTCGTGTCTGTGGAAGTGGCTGCACCATCATCCTGCCTCCAAAGCACACCCTGTGCCCTCCACTTGCAGATGTAATTCAGCACTAGTCACGTCTTGGCAATACAATATTTATTTTCTGTGCACCTTTTGGCACCTAAGCCAGTTTTCTATGGGAGCTCTGCAGAGGGCACAGCTACAGACACCCATTTCTTCCACGTGGAGTCTCTGATCTAAAGGATCAGTTCATCAGCTCATTCCCCAGTAAGGATGTTAACACAATCTTGCCTACTTATCTAGCATCCATTTCCTCAAAATCCACGGAAGTTTAGTATCCTATCTCAAGCACCTCCATGAAGTTTGAATGAAAAATCCCCAATAAACTCAAGAATAATTGTGCAGGAAGACAGACAGATGACATGACTGTACAAGCTTTGCTTATCTTAAGAAACCAGGCTACAAAACCCACAAACAAATGCAACAAAGACAGCAGAGGCAACCTCCCTCTCCCCCAGGTCTGTGAGCAACTACATCCTTCCTTTCGATTAAGAAAAGCGGTGTTTGTCCCAAAGGAGAGGAAGAAAACACAATGTGAAAAGCAGCCTGGATAGGAAATATTCTTAGCAGGCATAAAAAAAAAGCATAGCAATTCCAAGTTCTTTCTTTCACCCGTGAAAAACCCTTTTTCCTCCCAGGAGTCACTCACAATACCGACCAAAAGCCCTCAGCAAGGTGTTCTCACACTGTGCTGGATGGCTTTGGACCACACCAGAAAGCAGCCCTGCCCTCAAAGCCTTGCAGTCGAGATGGGTTTGCTGGTTTGAGGGCTGTGGGTGCCAAAGCCCTTTGACCAAGGAGTTTGGTAACACACAGGGGCACTGCTTTTCATCTGTACCCATCCCAGGGAAACCTGCTCACGCCCCTGTGAGCACTGATGCCACCGGCAGCACACACACCTCTCCTGCTGCTGCCAAACACACACGGATGCTGCCCATGTGCCTCAGCCCTGGGCTTCGGGGTGGGAGACCATGTAGCAGCCCATCACTTCCTTAGGGCCATGGCCCTGGGGTGCCCGCTTCCCCACAGCCAAGAGGCTGCTCCACGGCTTCACTGCCTTCAGCAATCTCATAGATGCAGTCCTGGGGCGAGGCAGCAGCTTGCACTGACAAACTCCCTGTGCTAGAAAAGTCCTGACATCTCTTCAAACCACTCTGAAATCAAGTTTCTCCACTTCTGACAGGCTGAGCTTTGCTTTTCCCAACATGCTTCTGACGTCCTCTGTTTGTAGTTGGGAGAAGACAGAAAAAAGCAACAACAGGAAGAAAATTGTTGTGCAGAGACGAACCCCAGAAATGTAATCTTTCTATGTCAGTGAAAACTTACCCTCCTCTTTTGTTATTTGGATAATAAACCCTTCAGCAGGCTTACGCTACCTGGCAACCACCAACAAAACAAGAGCTGCTGCTGGCTCTGGTCAATGCTCTGCTTTGTGCCGGTTTGCAGACCAGTATGAGCTCGGCATCCTAATCTGTTTTAGGTGAGGTTCTCCATCACCCCTTCCTTTCACTTGCCTTATTAAATCCCACATCAGGCACAGCTCCTGTGAGCTGAGCCCCACTGTACAAGATTCGGGCAGGCTACCACATGCGTGTCATTTCTCACCTGCACTGGATCCCAAATACTGCAAATTCACATTCCCGAATTTCTCTTCTTTCCAGGTGGATTTTAGCCTGCAAGTTCTGCACGGTAAACTGAGAAGCTACCAAGAAGCTTTCACCATCCTGCTTCATCCCACAGTTAAACTCACTGACACCATAAAACAGCATCCAGGGGATGGTTGAGAAGCTGTATGCATTTAGATCAGCACACGGTTATGATTACAAGCCTCACTACCCAAATGCACCAGCCTATATGCAAAAGCCTGGAGCTGTGGTTATCAACTAGATCTTAATGAGACTAAAGGTTAACAACGTTGTGATGTTACATGTTTCCACAGTTTTGCATCTTGTGTCATATGTTTGCCCAGAGTTTGCCTCAAACTCTGGGACTTCCTTATTTACTGCAGTATTGCCAAGTTACAGGAATAGAAGTCTGTGAAAAACGTGCCGTCAGAAGAGCAAACAAGCTTGGTGTTTCTGGGATTATCTTTGCCTTTTATGTAGGAACAGATTATATTTCCAGTAAAAACCTGTAGGTCTTCTAATGATGCACTTCAGCTCCTGATTGCCCCAAGTGCACACTGCAGTTAGATCAAGACTGCACATTTGTAAGCCGAGTCCCTAAAACTTCACATGGAGCAGTAAAATCTGCCAGGGGAGAAGTAAATTCTGGGGGTTTTGTCTCCCCAGATTTTTTTTTTAGTCCTTAGCTTATAGATAAATCAGGAAAAATAGACATGTTTTTCAAGCCTAGACAGCTCAGCAAAGATTTATGCTCTATCTCCAACCTCAGTCAAAAAGAAACAAAGAGGATTTATAAGGAATGAGATGAAGATAAGCACCAAAAATGTCATAATGCTGTAGGATGAATGGGCCGGTCTCTCGGAACTGTATACTCAGTGATGCACATCCTAAAAAAAAATAAAAAAAGTTAAATAACTGAAAGTTTTTCAGAAGGGAATAACAGGGGCAGTCAAAGACCCAGAAAGGCTCAGGTTAAAGTGGTTAAATCCCTCGAGTTTTTTTGCTCTAATGGGAGATGAAAAAGTATAACAAATTATGAATGATTCAAGGTGTTGAAATCCTGTTCTTCCTAATTAGCAACATAGCGGCAAAGGGACAAGTGGTGGCTCTAAATGTGACGGCTCTGGTGTCCTGAGAGAAGTCAGGCACTTCACCAAGAGCAGGGAGCTTGGTGGCCCAGGGCTCTGGGGAGCACGGCAAAATTCAGAGAGACTGCGCTATTTACGTGGCTCCTGAGAATAAAGTTACAAATCATGATGCAAGCTGAAGAAGAGAGATTAAGGAGCAACGACCCTCTCATGAAGGTGCTGCACAAGGGGCTGGCACCTCGCTGCAGAGCTGCTCTGTGTGGGCCACTGCTGACGTGGGCACGGGCAGCTCAACTCTGACCCCACCTCTGAACACAGCACTTGGAGCTGCTCGGTTAATGCAGCAGTAGTTTGTGTATCAACTGTGTCCATTAAAAAACAATTAGGTCCTGATTTCTTTTATCTTTATGGTCTCTGATGGGGGAAAATTATTCAGTCAATTAGCTGTTGATGCTGCACCAGCAGCTTTTTACTTGAATTTCCAGGTAGACAAGCCCGGCCAGATTGTATTATTGTTAATGAGTAGACCTTGGAGCACGTCAAAGACATCCACGTTCCCCAAAAGTATCGTTAATAACATTGGTTGAGCTAAAAGAAGAGTTCCAATAGACTTAATGAGCCACTTTGCAATTAATCACATTATTTTCCAAATATTATTATTTCATTCCCTGCAATGAAAGAGAGACCATTAGCTGAATACCTACTGAGGACGGCACTTATAAACAGGAAAAAGCTGATTAAGGCCACCGCGTTTTAGAGAGATTGTGAGATCACTCTTTATTTTACAAAGCAGAATGCTATGGACAGTGACAAATTGTTGTAATTACAGTGCATCAACCACTGGATGCGATGTGTTCAGGTAAAAAAAAAAATGTTAAAAATATGGATTTTTCCATCTCCAACTGGGCAGGGCACTCTGCAGCATAAGCAGCAGCAGCAGCAGCATCACTAAAGATCCTCCAGAAGCGACCCAGTGTCCTTGGCTGCAGCTGAGCCAGGCCAGCAGGCAGGGACGTGTCTGCACCGGGGCAAGTGAGGGCAGGAATCGACTGAAAGGAGAATTTCAGCTCTTGTTTTGCCACTGCTCTATTAGTGGGTTTTGTGATTGAAACAAGGAGTTCCCAAGTGTGTGTGGCAAGAAGATCCTATTCATTTTAAGCATCTCTCATCTGACTAACTCACTTTGTAATCTAAAATTAGACAGTCCCAGAGGAATATAATCTCTTTTGGTCTCCTTTTCTACTGATGTAATAATATTTGCTCATAAGAAATCACACAGAGGCATCGAGCCCATCATGCCCGTAACTCAGCTCAGCCTCACCTTTGCTTGCCTGCCTCCTCAGTAGTCACTCTGAGGTCAGCTCAATGTGTCAACAGCCTCAGGTGTTGCATCATTGCCAAAGAGGGATGGTGAGAAGCAATGAGACAGGATTTACTGGAGGTTGCATCATTCTTTCAGGTTTTTCTTCAAGAGCTAGAACACAGGCTAGCTATGAGCAGCTAGCTATGAGCTCCTCACCACACTTGTGCCCTTCCCCAGCTCCACTGCCCTTCTCTGGATGTGCTCCAGCCCCTCAAGGTCCTTCTGGGAGTCAGGGGCCCAAATGGAGACAAATCACTCATGTTAATCCTAATGCAAAAGGAGAATGAATTAGTCTACAGTCTTCAATGAGATACCAGATACTACTTTATCTGTGGCTTTCCTGCCTCATTCAACACAAGGAGCGAAACGCACTCACTTAATCAGCAGTCATTCAATATTTTGTTTTCCTTCTTGTCACTCAGCACGTAGCCCTTGGCTTTCCTTACAGAGCGCGGTTCGGAACCCACTGTGGGGACAAAGTGGTATTTTCCTCTTGGCCCGGTCCTCGCCGCAGATGGCTATGGTACCCAGGGGCTTTGGAGCATTAACAAACTCCCTCCCGCAGTCCCCCTGCGATGCCACGCTACCCTGGCTCTGCAGAGCAGCGGCTGTCGCACGGGAAGAGGCAGCTTCCTGGAAAGGTCGGAAGGCGCACATTCCGAGCGTGTGTTCTGCTAGCTTCAGTTTAAATTTTTAGGGTTTAGTGCTTCCCAGCGAGCCTGCAGATGGGCACCCCCGGAATGCCAGCTGGGCGCCCGCGGTAGCGGCAAACCCTCTGCAGCACCTTGCAGGAGCCCAGGCGGGGAGGGGACCAAAGGTTCCTTTCCCTTCTACCAGTGCCTGCCTCACTCCTCACCTGCCTTCTAGCTTCTGCTGTTAGTGAAAAGCAAGTAGAAAACAAGGATTCAGAGTGGAAGGGGATGTGTGGAAGGGACCCGGAGGCTGTCTTGCCCCCTCCCTTCCCCCGCCGCAGCCCGACTCAGCCCTGCCTTTTCCCCACCCCATCCTCGTGCTCCGAGGGCTGGCCATTCCTCCGTCTTTCCAGGTGCCCCTGTGCCAGCATTTTGCTTCTTGCAGAGCTTGCAGTTTCTTTAGGAGGTCTAACTCACATCTCCTTGATACGGCTCAAGCCTTTTGTCCTACCCACTGCCGACAGAGAGAGCAGACCAGTCCTCTCTGGGAGGAACTGGCCTCTTCCCACAGCTCCAGCTTCTCACCAGAGACACTCTCTGCACTCACAGTCCTGCTAGAACAACAGCACGTGATCCCATGAGAGTCGTGGCCACAGTAGATGGGGGTGGGATGAAAGGAGGAGCAGACCCAGATTTGGCAGGTGTCCTCCAGACAGCACCCAGCCAGGCCTGTGCTGCCCAACGAGGTGGTCTTTTCACATCATCCTTTGTACGACTGTCCCCCCACGTGCCTATTGCTCTTTATGAGGCCATTTCACACGCGTAGCTTAGCAAGTGCCACAGGAGTTCAGAAGCTGCTGCAACAGGCATCTCTGCAGCAGCCAAACAGCACCCAGCCCGCGACAGCCCTTCCCAGAAAAAGCAACCGGAGCATTGTCTGAAGTTCTCCAACTCCCTCTTTGATGCTTCAAGCACATGCTTCCTGCAGTGCTCTTAAACAAACACCCAGTTTAATTTATCAGCCACTGACAGTCGCGTGTTTGATGCTGATTAGCAACTCCACATTAAACTAAACTTTATGTCCGAGCCATTCCGCCGTGTGTCTGGCCACAAACTGATGGCCCAGAAGCAATTGTGCTCTTTTAATTCTACCTCATTTTCTCAGAGCAGAGCTGAAGCTGTGGGAGGCTCTCTCTGGGGAGAGCCTTTACTGCTCACATTAGCAAAGTTACCAGCAAAGGAGTAGAGCAGATCCTTGTAACCGCCAGGGGGAAAGGAGAAATAAAATCACCCGTCATTGGATTTCAACGCGGCTGGTACCATCTGGTGTAGCTCAAGAGCTGGTCTGGTTATATTCAGCCAGCGGGATGCTCTTCTGGCAAGAGTTTAAGAGTTCAGCAGGAGAACTAACCCGCTATTCAAGGTGAATTTTATGAATGCCAGATAGTAAGGAACAGCTTGCAAAATCAATCTTGAAATCAGCTGCCCCAAGGCTCCCCACCACTACTGTCTGTTTCTTCAGCTGCAGAATGAAACAGCAACAAGTTCCCCTCTGTGAAGCTCTGCTCAGTGGAGATCTCCACGCTGATTGCCTCATCCTTCCCCGGGCTGAGCCCCGATGCGAGGGCTGGCCTGCTGCCGGGGGAGCGCTGCCTGGATGCGAGGTGCACCCGCGGCTTGCGCTGAGCACCCGTCGGGTGGGAGCCTTGAGCTGGTAAGGACAGGAGGGGAGAATTCTTTTTAGGTGTTTAATTCTATAGAAAGAGCAACAATTTGTGTAGTTGACTACGCTCAAGTGAAGCTGAGTTTGGCTTAGGCAAAACACAGGAAACTCCCAGAGCTTGTGGGTACAATCTGCGTTCAGCCTTTCAAGGTGTTTGTGTTCTGTGATACAGTTCTAAAAGCTTGCACCGGTAATTTGATTGCCCCGGAGTCAAACCAAACACTTAACCCATCAGCACACACCTCAACAAGAACCTTTCTACTGCTGTATCATCATCCCACACATGCAAAAGAGCTGATATTCCAGAGTCCCTCAGCTAGAGGAGTGGATGAATATTCAAATTCTACTGGTACAGATTCATTATTGTTAATACTAAAGAGCCTGAGGGTGCAAGCTGTAAAGGGAAAGAAGGAAAGAAAAAAAGAAAAAAAGGAGCCTTTTAACAATTTATGCTGGAAACTTTTCAAGTTATCTGATATAACCCATTTCATGGCTGCTTGTAGAAAACTCTCTAACAGTTCACGCCCAGAGATGTTTACAACAACCAGACGAGTAGTTCTGCCAGTTCAGCACTGGGAACTGCTTCTTCTGAGCTTCAGCAGCTTCTTCAGGTCCTGCCAGCTCCTGCTCTGGACACTGTAAGCAACACAGATACCTGTGCTGATGGGGTGGTGCTGATGGGGACACCTCAGATTCTGACCAGAACTGAAAACCAGGCTGAGCTTCCAGTTCTGATTTTGAACCTCCAGTCCCAATACTCTGACTTTAGATTTTGCCCCAGACTTGTGGCTTTTTTTGTTGGTTTTTTTTTAATACGTTTGTTTGGTTTGGTTTTTTTGTTTGTTTGGGGTTTGTTTTATTCCTGAGCAACCGTGACTCAAACTAGACCTGTGATCTAGAAGCAGAGAGGCTGAGTGGTCTGTCTGACCCCTGTTTAAATAACATTTTAAGTCTACTGCTAGGAAGCCCCTCTAAAACTCACAGTACTACATACTTCCACACCTTCTTAACACAAAGCAAAATAACCAAATGAGGCTCTAGGCATCAATTTCCATTAAAACAGAAATTCCATTGCAGGTTGAAACATTATTGGTCATTTTCATAGAACAGCCACTCCCCACCCCAGTACCGTTCAGTCCCAGCTGTGTGGTTACAAACGCCCAAGGTGTTTTCCAATAGGTAATTTTCTTCATTGTCAGAACTACCACTGCAAGCAACACCCCATGGGAAACACGGAAAAGACCAAAAACCTGCTCGATTACAGTCACAGGCTGCCAGGTAAGCAATGCTGAGGAAAAATCTGTGTCACCCACGACCCCACAGCATTGGCCCTGAATAGGAACATGCATCGGTTTCAAAAGGCCACCGGTTTCATAGCCCCAGCTCATCATCTGGAAAGGACCCGGCACCTCCAAACGAGAGCATCAGAGGGTGCCCAGAAATTGCACCAGATGTTCCTGAGAGCTGGAATACTACCAGCGTGGAAAGCAGGACTGAGAGGACAAAAAAGCCAGAGGGAGGAAGGAAAGGGAGGGGGAAATGCCCTTTGATGGAAGGCACGATCTCTGGCAAAGGAATGAGAACAATGGCCAGTCCCTGGAGGTCTGCAGGGCAGATCGCAGGTCTATGAAGCGCTAAACAAACAGTCTCACTTTGATGATTTCCTTTATGTTTGCTGTGCATTGGGGAGAAGGGGAGGTGAGCTGGTAAGTGGTTGAAGAAGGAAAAAAAAAAAAAGAATTACAGGTTTTGTTGACAGCTGAACAATGAAAAGATGGGACCGCAGCTGCTGCTGGGCACCCAGTGGCTTTGCTGGATTGAATGTGGCCGTAGGTGCCCTCACCTCTGACGCATCAGCTTCTGCAAAGCAAGAAAATACTCAAGCTGGAGCGCTCTTGCTCAGATCTCAAGCTTGTCTCAAAAGTTTTCTTAAATCAATAACGTGTTGTCCTGCTCAGGCCACACAACATGAAATAAGGTTTCTCAAAACTCAGGCCAAACTTTCCTGTTGTCCAAAAAGAATTTTTCTAGAAATCCTGAACATGATAAAATAGGAGGGATTAAGCCAAGAGGTTGCACATAGGGCAAACACTTGTTTAACAGTATCTATATATATATATAAAAATTGATTCTCTGGAGATCTTGCTTTAGTTCTTTTTAAACTGCTAACGTCCAATACCAAAATGATGGGCTTTCTATTTCAGGACGTTAAACATATTGGGCTCAGAGAGCAATTAAGAGATGACTAATACATTTGTGCTCTTCTTCCTTTGCTCCTTTACATCGCTATGGTTTATTTTTCCAATTTGCCTATTTTTCAAGGTGGTTCTTTAATCCCTTCTGGGGAGCGCCTTGGCTATTGTTTCCATATAGCCAGGAGCACATGGGTGAGGAGCCTGACTTTGCATGCTGAGGTTTAAAGAAATTTAATGAAGCAAGAGGCAGCCTGGAGGCCAGTGGCTCCCTGTACAATGCTGTAGCTCATCCAGGATGGTGAAAGCAGGGGGAGAAATTTTTTTCCACATTTTCTCACATCACAGAACTTCCTTTAGCAAGCTTCACTACTTGGCTCTGGTATTGTTAATTTTCCAGACTGGGTCTGTGAACATCTAAACCTAAAGGAAGAGGAAGCAATGACAGTCTTAGACAACGTAGGGACTAGCAGCTCCTGTGAACTCAGAGGAAGAGGAAAGTTTGGGGACTTGGGTTGGGGGAAAACTTTGCTCATTTGCCTTGTGCTGGACTGGCAGATGAAGACCATGGGTGTGGGTGGGGAAACTCCCAACATCTTGCTTTTCACCAGGTGGCTCTCACGTGAATTGAATACTCCTGCCTAGGCACATCCCGAGATCCACATGCATGACCAGGGAAGGGCTGGAAGATAAACACCTAAATTCAAAAGCATAGCAATCATACATGTGAGAGGCTGGAGCCTTTGTCAGGTTATGGGATTCCATAAACAAAGAATCACTCCAGCTTGACTTAAAAGATCTAGTGCCAGCTATTCAGTCGTACTGCTCCAAGATTGGTGACGTTCTGGATGGTGCTGTCTCCTGCTGAGTCTCTCCTCGCACCCCCTTGTACTGTGGGTACATCCGACAGTATTTGTTAGAACAAGACTTCTGGGAATAGAAATTGGAAGACATCCAGCTATTTCAAGCTTGCAGGATCTTTGCATTATGTCCTCTGCAAAACAGGCTTCCTTTATGAGGATGGAATAGGCAGCCCATTGATGCTCGAGTTAACAGGACAGAACACCATCACCACCCAGCAGGCTTCCCAACCATGCTGAGTCCTGCCAGCCTCAGTGATTTGAGAGATGCCATGGACCTCAGTAACATTTTCCCTGATGAGACCATGGCCAACCATCTGTCTCCTCTTCTCCCAACCCTGACCACACGTGGTGGTCTCAGTCTCAGCACGTTCAAGGTGGTGGTGCCCAGATCCACACCCTGCTCAGAGTCCTGTCAAGGAGCTGTTGAGAGCCAGAAGGTCACAAGGTACTACTAGCTCCTCAGTACATAGCATGTTTTTCTAGTTTTTCACCACTTTCCAAGGATGACTAGAAAACCAAAAGACTGACACACAGTCACCCATTTGCAGATGGAGAAGGAGTTTGTCCCTTGTTTTGAAAGTTGACACCCATTAGGTCCTCTGCTGCAAAGGAGCATTCAGCAGGCTCACGGAGCACTAACACAACACAAGTAGGGAGAATTCCATAACTGTTATTCTTTTCCCCTCTTCTGTCCCTCCTCTTTTTACCTACAGGCAGCAGGGAAGGGTTTTTAGACCCCTCTGCATTACCTTCTTCCCCACAACTCCTCTACTTCCCCACAGCAGACCTGGGTAAGTTCCAAAGGGCCAGAGACAACTTGAAGGAGCACATGTTCTCATCGTTCTTTGTAGCCAAGCAAATTTGCTCAACACTTGTGCGGGCACAGAGCTCCAGGTTCAGGAGACACCACGAGCAGAACATTTATACCCTGCTCCTCACCGAAATGAAGCTGGAGAAAGGAGGTGGAACTGACCAAAACAGCCTAGCTAGACACAAGCAATTGCCAAGGATAGCTAAAAAAAAGAAAGAAAAGAAGAAAAAGAAGGAAAAGCAAACGGACAAACTCCCAGTACGTGCTCTGTTTGGAAACCACTCTGAATGCAAGTGGGGAAGGCGGCAGCAGCAGCAAGGGGCCGTGGGGAGCTGCAGAGCTGTGTTTAACTCTGTGTCTCCTGCGCAGCCCAGGCTCCCGAAGAGCCGCGCTTCCGACAGCACAGGGTCTGGCCAGCAGGCAGCACAGCTCCCCAGAAGAGGCCAGGTATCATAACCCAGCTGGAAGTGTTCCTTAAATTCCCTGCCAAGGAAAATGGTCGAGCACGAGCTATTAGGCTGCAATAGCTACCTACCCACTTCATTAGCGTGCGCTGGGTTTGTTTTGTTCCAATGGTTCTCGGGGGAACAAAGGGCGGAAGCAGGCATTGCACTTGTTGCATATTTACCGCGGAACTCATTCAGCTCCGCTACAAGCAGGGGAAGATTTCAAAGCCTTTATTCATAGATACAAGCTAGGTCAGCATTTCCTCCCTCATTTTCTTTTTCAAATTGAAGAATTATTTAAGGCTTTGAAAAAAACCCCAAAATCTTAGTGAGATCGCAGCTTTCAGTAACAACCGTGTACAGGTTCTGTTGGTCTTAATGCTCATTTATTGCTTTTACTCTCTTCTAGACCCTCGTTTAAATTTGTTTGCTCACATGACTAATGACAGGTATGAGAGTCTGGTCTTTATTTTTCCCTCCTGTTCATTCGGGCATTCACCTGCTAATATCTAGCAGAGCACAAAGGGAGGAGGACTGCACTAAAAGCCATTCTCCCTGCCAACCAGATAAGGACAGTTCCACAGAATAAAGCCAAGCCTAGCAGCATTCATTTCCCCACATGGTATAGCTGGATTGCTAGAACTGGAGCACATGGAAGCTCTGACCTTTCACATTTTACCATTAACTCCTTATCACTATTGAAAATCCTGGAGCTGAGCAATGCAAGTCTGGCACCAGTGTACCCCACCTTCTAGACCTTCAGGACACTCAGACTCAACAATCTGCAGCAAGACCTCAGCTTGGACACAGCAGGCATCAGCTATATGTTCAGATGCAGTAAAGCTTTTAAAAGTCTCACAACAGAGAGGTTCAGGGTTGCTTTGCAGGAACACTAAGGACCAAGCTTCTGCATTATCAGCCTGGAGTCAGCTTATGAAGAAAACAGATGCAACTGAAAGCCTGATACTCAAAAGTTTTATTTTCAATACAACTTAATCCCCTCGGCACCTTCTTCTTGGATCTGAGGCTCAAGTTACAGGGTCATCCTCTTGGCCCCTGTTCAGAGGACCTTTTGCTGTCCTCTAGTAACCCTCAGCAGAGGACTAGCCCCAGGAGGCATCAGCGCCTGCGTGGCTGCTCTTAGTCTGTCACCCTGGAAGGAGTATCACACATTTGGACATCCACGTGGTTCAGGCAATTAAAAAGGGACATTATAAACATATTTGAATTTTAAAGAAGGAAAACAAGACACTTGAGGAAGCAGAAGTTGATTTTGATGGGGAGAACTGCTGCTTTTATGGCCCGAGCCTGCTTTAGATGCGAATAGTCAGACCTGGTTAAAAAAAAAAAATCAGCCCTAGTCCCTTAAATTAGGCTAAGGGTTTTACATATAGGGGCAAGGAAGCCAAAAATAAGAACTACTTTAAAATAAGATCCTACCTTGCAGTAGGATCCTCCTTTATCAGTAAAAAAATACCAGGTAGAGAGCTGCATCCTAATTTTTGTCACCAGTAAAATGAAACCGAGGGATAAAGCCCCAAGTAAACATGAAGGCACGTGTTCATGTTCCCGGATTTACTGGTGCTGGACTTTCCCCTTTCTTAGCAAGAGTAAACAGAGCCTCGAGAAGACAGTGAGAACACAGAGTGACTAATAATAACGTGAGCCTCTCTGGGGCTGCCTGAACATCTTCCAGAAAGTAAAGGAAGAGTTCCACAGCAATCCTGCCAAACTGGGACAGTTTCCCCTCCCCCCTTGATGTTTTCAAGGTAAGAGGTTGAAAAACTTGGAAATTTTGCTTACAGTTTTGGAAAAGTCATATTATTAACAGATAGAGTGGAGAAAGGAAAAAAAAAAAGTGAGGCACACCTGTTTTTGTTGATTTGAAAGCATCACCCTTAGCCATAGCTCCTCCCCTCCAGCTCAGAAATAGCATCTCCAGCACTCTGTTTAGCTCAGGAGTAACCACCCTCTGTGGGTGGCACCTCAGGAGTAACCACCTTCTGTGGGTGGCACCTCTGAAGCGACGTGGCAGGGTTTTGTGCCTTTGTGCACAGGCAGATGCCAGAGTGGCTGGCCTCTTCTCAGAGCAGCCCTGCGAGGCACCAGTAAGATGCTTTGTTCCTCCAGCAGCAGCTATCATAAGGCAAAAGCAAAAGCCTTATGGGTGCTGATGTTGAAAGAACAGTTCAGAACACAGAGCTGGTGGGGTTCTTCCCCCCGCCCCCCTAGCAGGTTAAAAAAAAGCTCCTGACTCAATGGAACAAAGCCAGGTTTTCTGGTCAGATTATTTTCTACCGCGGAACAATGACTGTTTATACCTCGGATGAAAAGCAAACTCGTCAGTGAGACAGATGAGATGGGCGAGGAACAGCGGGGGCAGGCTTGGAAGGAGCCCACAGAGGAAAGTCCCCACGGAACGCCTCGCAGCCGGCCGGCAGCTGGGCTCTGGAGACAGCTGCTTGCCTGGCAACTGGTCCAGTTCCCTCTGGAATGCTCCAAGAGGCAGGTACCGAGTAAGGATGTAAGCATAAATAAACACACACACAAAAAGGTAAGTACAATATCACCACCCCCCAAAGTATTTAAGCGTAAATACAACCAGCTTTTCACTCAGAAGTGGGGTTCCTCAGTTACCATTAAAAGCTGATGTTTTGGGTAACCAAGAAAACCAGATTAAAAAGAAAAAAACACCTTATTTTTGGGAAAGCTTTAAAAGGTGAGGGAAGCCAGAGTACTCCTCATTCCCTCCAAGGCAGCCCAGTACCATACCTGCTGTTCACGCGGCAAGGTGCATCACAGCCTGTGTTATGTGTTGAGTCAGCATTTTCTTTGTGGTTTAAAGGCGAGCGTGGCTGTACCTGGTGGGATACGACTGAAAAACTGCACGGTGCTGAAAACACTGGTTTGTGGTGGAGGAGCTGGGATGCACTTACATCCCCAGTCCTTACAGCGACCACCTCGCAGAGGACCAGGCGTTATTTAAATGGCTTTGGAGACTTCCTTGTTCCCACCAGCAGCTCTGGGCATTTGCTAAATATTTGCTTAAAGATATTTGCTGTAGCCCCTATCAGCAGGAGCCAGGTACCAGTGGGCAGATGACTTCCTTCCCTGCCCAACCTGGGCTGGTGGTCGGCCACCTTCTCCCCGGGAAGGACAAGCAGCAGTGAGAGGCAGAGTTTTTGAGGTGCCAGTCCAGTCTGTCAGAGAGTGAGCAGAAAGCAGGCTTTGTTCCCTCTACCTTTCATTATTTTTGTCTTGAGTAGAAGACAGAGAAGTCTCATTTTCCAGAGCGAGGGGGAATAGAGAGGGGCTGTGAATGCACTGAAATAGGTTGAAAATTCAGGTAAGAAATTTCAGCCACACTAAGTAGTGCAAGATTCTCCTTCCCTACCTACACCAAGCCTCTGGACAGCCTGGGGAAGCTGTGTTCCCTGCAGGTCAGATGCCATTTATAATTATTTACCTTGCTCATTCGTGCAATAGTTTCTGCAGAGAGGGAGGCAAATTTTCTCAGATAAACCCTCCCTGAGCCCTGCACCCCAGTCCCCCTTCACAGCACCAAAGGAGCTTCCCCAGACTCTTTTGCCCAGCCCCTTTACGCCGAACCTACACTGGGATCTGCCCTGCCCGGCTGCTGCCTGGCACAGCTCAGCTGCTGTGCACACGCCAGAGCCAAAAAAAGGGAGCAGCTGCTGGTGGAGCTGCTGGCCAGAGATGGACAGAAGCCTCTCCAGGCCTGTGACCTGGGGAACCTGACACGGGCAGGGCCGTGAGCACCCAACAGTTGTGTCACGCGAGCGTTGCATTGGCTCGGGGGAATTTTTCCTGCTGAGATGGCCCAGCGAGACACAGTGCACACTTGGGCAGTGCCCACCTGCCCTCCCCACAGCTTTCCTCAGCCATTCCAGGTTCTAAGCAAAGCAGAGCTGCATCCCATCCCGAGGGCAGAAGCCTTACGGGGAGAGAGTGGGGGGCACGGTCCTCCCTGAGCCAGGTCCCTGGGGTGCATCTGCCCACTGAGCCAACACGAAGAGCAGAGGGTTAATTCTCCTCCCCACAGCCCCTCACTGCTTTCACCACTGTATTAGCTGCACAAAGCTACAGAGGGGGAAAAGCAATCTGCTCGGGATCACTTGGGAGTGAAGGATAAAAAAAAGGGAGAAGAGAAAAGAAAAGAGCGACACTGTTACAGACACGCACACAGAGAAGCCTTTGTGTGCCAGAGCAAGGGAGCCAGCAGAGATATCTCCAGCAGTTTACAGAAACAGAGCCACCGAGGGTGGAATTAGCAACAAACTCGTTGGGATGCGATGTAATTGTGCTGCCCAAAGGCAGGTCCTGCTAAACAATCTTGCAGCCACCCGCTGCCCTCCAGCTTTGCGCCATCACTTCAGCTGAGGGGGGGCAGCTGCTTCTCCATCCCTGCCAGACAGGGGGATAGCCCTCCACTGTTTGGGGCTAGGCAGGGAAACATGAGGAGCCTTTCCCCAGGAATTTACCTTGTGCTGCTGGAAAAGAGTCACAGAATTGTTTTGGTTGGAAGAGACTTGTGCTCTAGGCCCTTGCCCAGTGCAGCATCCTCAGAGAGGGCAGCTGGTTTACTGCACACAGCCCTGGACTGCACCCTTGATAGTGCCACTGGGGACTGGTTCCCCTAATTCCTCTCCACATGTCCCCCAGCCCTTCCAATCCAGCAGGGCCTTTGAAATAGGAACAAATAACGATTAGCCCTTAGAGCAGAAGGCCAAACCCCAGGCAGGTGAGCTGGCCAGCCCTCCTCACCCCGCAAGCCCTGGGGGTCAGCAGATGTGTGAAGCAAGCTAGGTCTCACTGAGGTCAAAGCCGCTCGGCCAAAACGGGAAGCAGAGCAAGTCCTTAACCACAGCCTGTGTGATGGTGGTCGGATGTTTCCAACCAGGCTGTTGTCACTCAACCAACTCCCAGCCCTCCCACCAGTCAGGTTATAAAAGCCTATTTCAACAGCCATGCTGCAGAAACAAGATCCCTGGTGATTGGGGAGAAAAATTAACGGCCGTGTGAACAAGTCACTGAACTGTAAGCAGACCTTTAGCTTTCTCTGTCTCTGACAGAGGTGCTCAGCACGGAGGAGCTCGGCTCCCTCCAGGGCAAGCAAGGCACGTTACAGAGCTCTGCTGCCAAAGCCAGGACTGCCTGGCCTCGTTTTGTTGGAAAAAATGGCAGGATTAGTATTTCAGCTCCAAATGCATGAGAAGAAAAGCTGACTTAATGTATTGATTCCCGGGGTGGTTTTTGGTGGAATAAAAACCTCTGCAAGCTGAAGCGAGACCTCGGCAGCATCCCTTTATAGTTATGATCCTTCACCCCCTTGGAAATCAGCACAAACTACCACCTCTTCCACCATGGCCTGACCTTCAGCGTGAGTCCCTCGAGCTGATTGCTGGCTGCCAGATGGAAGGACAAGCCATGGCAGGGTAAACAAGGTCACCTCAGCTGGCAGGGACCAGTGCCCCAGAAATGCCTGCTCACCAGTGAGCTGAACCAACCCACTGCACAGGCAGATGCATGTCGAGATCTGCGAGGAGATAAAAAAACAGGCTGGAAAGCAGTTCCTCCTGAACATCTGTGTATATGCTGCAAAGATTTTACTCATCCTGGGGGAAGAGCTGAAAACCTGTTTCTAATTCCAAAGGAATTATCCACCCTGCTCATGCGTGAACCAGTTCACCCTGCAAGGGCACAGCCCAGGGAGGATGTGCACCAATCTGCTTACCCAAGGGAGCACAAGCCTGGTGAGGAGCAGCTGAGGGACCTGGGCTTGTTCAGCCTGGAGCAAAGGAGGCTGAGGGGAGACCTTCTGGCTCTGACAGCTCCTGACAGGAGGCTGGAGCCAGGGGGGTTGGGCTCTGCTCCCAAGGAACAAGAGACAGGACAAGAGGAACCAGCCTCAAGTTGCCCCAGGGGAGGTTTAGGTTGGAGCTGAGGAACAATTTCTTCCCCTCTAGGATTGTCCAGGGCTGTCCCAGGCTTCCCAGGGCAGGGGTGCAGTCCCCGTGATCCCTGGAGGGGTTTCCAAGCCCCCCGTGGAGCTGTGGTGCTGAGGGACAGGGGGCAGTGGTGCCCTGGCAGCACGGGGACAGCAGTTGGACTCGAAGATCTTCAAGGTCTCTTCCAGCTAAAACCATTCTATCATTCTGCCCACTGAAGCTTTCCAAAAGTGGCTCCTCCACGCCTTGCCACACTCATTCCCCAGGAACATCCACTAGGTATCTGCTGAATCTTGACACAGGGTCAGAAGAACAGCAATATAAAATGCCAGAGACCTTGTCAGGGCTTGTCAGCTTGGGAAGAGTTCCACTGTTCCTCTTGGGCATAAGTGCTCTGCAGCTCTCGGGGGCCAGGTTTAATGGTGCAAGCATCAGCAGGGAGAAGGGCAGGCAAGATATTTGCCATTGTTACTGCCTCAGAATTCTCACAACAGCTGATGCTTTTACAGCCTGGCTGTGGGGAAAACATCAGGTTTCTTACCTTGACAGAAGCTGAAGAGACTGGTTTCTGGTATTACCCAAGCTTAACTTTCAGAGCATCAGAGAGAACACTACTGGTTCAGCCACAAGAGGTAGATGTCCTTTGTGAAGTGTGAGGAAGGCAGCTAATTGGGAAGCCAAGACATTACACTCACTATGAAATTTAATTTTTTTTCCCTCTAATATTTCCAAACCAACAGGAAGCTACATAACCAAGGCAAAATACCCAGTGTGAACACAGCCTTCAATTTTGTGTTTCTAGGATTCTATTAATATTATATGAAGGCTAAAAAGAGATTTGAAAATAGGGATTTAAAGTAGACTGCTCACTCTATTACAGCTGGTCAAGACAAAGCATAGCTGCAGCGCGGAAAAAGAGAACGGCAAGTGGATATTAAGAAGAAATTATCCTAATGTTTAGGAATGCAAAGTAGAAGCTAGGGCTCTACCAGACACTGGCCTCTTGCCTCAAACATGGTCTCTGTGTATTGTCAATAAAGACCTTTCGCAGCTCTCCATCTACATCCTGTATCACTTATTGCTAATGAATCCCTGAGGGGGTTTAGATATTAAATATTGCAGCAGAAGACGACGTCTTTGAAGCAAAGAAAAATTAAAGCAAAGGCACCTAGGCTTTAACCAAAGAATTAATCACAATGAGCTGGATTCCCCCTGGAAGCAGAGCTCTGCTCAGCCCAGGAGCAAATGGGCATCACTGCCAGACGCACAAGGAAGCTCAGTCCAAGCCTGGAAAGAGCAGCAGTGGTCCAGGGAGCACTTGGATTTATAACCTTGGCCTCAATTCCCCCAAGGCCACAGTGGGCAGAGGATCATCCATGAGCTTATACGCAAGGCAAGGAGCATCCCCGTGTACCGCAGCTATTAGCTCGAGGTGCTGAACTCCACGAGGTGCACCAGGCTCTCTGTCTAGAGGCACTGAGAACGTGAGCAGGTACTGCCTGTTTCTCTCGAGCCCCACAGCAGGCTGGTTCTCTGCTCCGTTTCCATCAGGCAGATGACACAGTAGATTTACACTGACTCCGAGAGGCGTCTCCATCTGCCCCACCATCCCCAAGAGCCTAATGCCACACACTGACCTTGGGAGCTGTGAATAATTTCAGCAAGCCTCAGAGAGGTCACGACTACTATGGGGGTCCTAAGGTGGGTGAGTTGAGTCATTGAAATGAGGAAGAAGGAGAATAAATGGTAAGGCGAGGGGCAGGCTGGCTCATCTCCAGCAATTCTCTGCTCAGCCCAGCACTTGAAAGTTAATTTGTGAAGTCATATGACTGAAGTCAAACCGTAAATAAAGTTCCTTGATATACATAAACAACTTAGCATCAGTGCTGCTGTTCTGGGTTTCTAGGCTATGCTGACCATCCCGCCACTGATGATGCACAGAAAGGCTCACAGCAAAGGCCATCAGTATCTGCTGAAACAGGGCACACCGTGGCGTTCTGCTGCTGATAGAGCTGAATGCCAGCGTGTTCAGTCTTCCACACTGATAGGCACAGCCAGCTAGGAAAAATATTTCTGTATCACTCTGCACTTCGTGCAGCCATTTTTATCAGGGTGGCATAAGAGGATTTTATTATTTTTGTTTTAATATGCTCACTTTGCACAGCTTTCTGTGGCTGCACAGAGATGTAAAATAAAAAGCTTTAGCCTTAACTGAAATTAAAAGAACACAACTTAGTTTCAAAAGAGAGACCATCCTTTTGGATACCGGGAGGGATAACTCAGGTTCAGGTGGGGAGATTTGCTTTTGTAGGTTTCTTTTCCTCTCAGGGAAGATAACATTTCTTCTTAGGAAACCCCAAAACCTCAAAGTGCGATAGAAATGAAGGCTAGGACAAGGCAGATTAGTAATGAAAATGATGCCAGAGTGCATCTGATGTGCATCTGATACAGTCATGACTTCCCCATCCGTTGAGGTAAACACATCTATAAAAAAAGACCAAGTAGACCACATCTAATGTGTGCAAAGGTTGTTAGCCATGAACACTCTTCTTATAAGATTTCTTGTTGAGGAGGATCTTGTTTGGGGGACCAAGGAGCAAGAGATTTCCATTCTATTCCCAGCCGTCACAGAAACTGTGTGTGACATCAGGTCAGGTGTCATTTCCCGCGGTGTGCTGGCTGCTGCGGGTTCAACGCCTCTATCCCAGCGAGGGCACTGGGGTGGCAGCCTCAGCAGAAACTTGCTGTAGCATTATTCTTACACGAAATGATCTGCAGCATCTGCAAACTGAACTAGCATCTCTACCCACTGGAATACTTTTCATACGATGAGAGATGTCTCCGAAGGGACTTTCGAAATATGAAAGAAAAAAGTAAGGCCTTCCTCAAAATTGCCCTGCTGGGAATTGTCTCTTGGATCCTGGATATCAGTGCAGCTGCTTCATCTGCTGCTTTCCCAGGTCAGTGGGACCTGCTGTGGGCAAGCAGCTCCTGTCCTCACTTCCGCTCTTTGGGTCAGGAGCTGGGACATAGGACCAAGGGCAGGGGCAGGCCTTCCCTCCCAGATTTCTGCTTTCATGATCTGAAATCCCTGCGGTCCCTGGCCACAGGGTCCTGTGCTGGCTGCCTGCACTTCCATCCTCATTCCTAACCCCTGACTCATGGTGGGAGCAGCAAGATTAGCAGAAAGGGCTGTGTGAGATGACTCAGGCAGCATAGATACCAGCAAAGGTGCAGAGCCATCCACCCCGTTCCCTCACTGCTCCTACCCTTGTCCTTCTGCCCCAGTTATCCCTCTTAGATCTGTTATTTATCGTATCTGGTCCAAGCAGACCGCAAACGCTGGTACTGTACCCGTGGTTGCAGGTCTCCAGGCTGTCTTATGACACAAGACAACTCCAACAATCTCCCAGTAGCACAGCCCTTTCTCTTGGAAGGGTAAACCCTTCCAAAACGGACCAGCAAAGTACAGTTTGGAGCACTACGCAGCCAGGAACCCAAGTCAAACCAAAATACTCAGTATTTGAGCCGATTTTACTCCTGCTGCCTCACAATGATTGGCAGAGACGTCTGTCAGAAGATACTTGAGAGACAGCTACATCAAAACAGAGGTGACGCACTCCCAGAGCCCTTTTTGATATAAATAGAACGTCATTACTATTCTTCTTTACACGCACTGATAAGCGGCACTTAAGATTATTAACTCTGCAGTATCACAGGAGGCATAGGACAAAAATCCAGGGCTTTTCCACTTAAAACCCACGGTGCTGCCGGGGCTGCGCAGCCAGGCTTTGCTTTGTGTTTCTCGTGGATTTCATAATTAAAGTGAGAAGATAAAGGACTATCCTCTGAGGCTCTCGGGCTCCTAACGAGCTGGTTCTGCGGCGAGGCGGCAGTGCCTGGTGCCGTGGTGAACAAACAGCCTCTGTCTGGGCGCCCAGTGTGCAGCCCAGGAAGGGTACCGGGGGGAGCGGGGGGCTCTTCGGGGTGCTTCCCACCCCCAGCACTAATCCATCAAACTGACCACCACCCCCCCATCTCCCCTCTTCATTTAGGAAGAAGGTCCAGGCCAACAAGCTGCACTTCTGGGTATGGAATCTTTTACTGTAGTGGAGGTAACGTTGCTCACGGGGATAGTTTAACTGGGGGGGGGGAACAAATAAACAAACCAAACCACCACAACAACAGCAATAGAAGCCCAAGGCCCCCAAACCCTCACGACACAGGCAGGCTGAGCTACCTGGATTCTCATTTACTCCTTCCCCGACCCAAGAGGAATTAATCTTTATACCCAATGCATCAGCAAGCTGCCTGCTGAGAGGGCTCTCAAAGGTGCCGGAGAGTGCAGACCAGAGCATGATATAGATGTCTCATGATCTAAAAAGAGCCCACAGCATTTTGTGCTGAGGTGATGGCAAGCTCGGAGCTGGGGGTGCAGGATCCTGGCCCACAGAGCCACATTTTGGGTCCTCCCAGGCTGGGCAGAGCGTGGGCAGAGCAAGCGTGGGTCAGGCAGACAGAGCAGGCTGCGCTGGAGCCTGCCCTAGGGGCAGGGGGGGGAGGTTGGGTTGCTCTTTGCAAACAGATGGTTTTGTGCCCATGAAACCACGCCTTGCTTACCCTTGCACAAGTTGGTGAACAGCTCTTCCCGTCAATATTCAAAGTCATGTTTTGAACCCTCAGCAGCTGGATGCCTAAGGGAATGTTATGCAGGATACGGTCTCCAAAGATGCTATAAATCGTGTGATTTGTGCTCACTGACACCGCCTTAAAACATTTGCTTACCTTTTCTGCCCAGACACAGCAGAGTCAGAGGATATTTTATCCATCCTTACCACTGACTCAAAGCTTTCTCAGAGAAAACAATGCCATTACGTGTGTGACACAGCCTGCACCACCTCAGCCAGGGGAGAGTGGAGTCATGTAGCACATACCCTGGCTGCTATTTCTTAGGCTAGGATTTAGAAATCATTAATACTGAATCCATGCCCAGCAGAAGTCTGATCCAGATTAGAAATGCTCTCGCAGACACGTCTGTCAGAAGGAGCTGGTGCACACAGTGCAGAATTTATACACTTTACAGGATAGCTACATCCAGAGGCATCCGTCCTGGTGGTGCAGATAAGCAGGAAATGATCTACCAGAGCCTGCTGAAAAATAGGTGATACATTGATATGTTTAAGAAAATTGAAGCAAGAGAATCTAACTATACCATACCAGCAGCTGTAAGCCACATGGTTCTAAGCATTTTTGGCCTGGTTTTAGGTCTTTACCTTCCCAACAACAGCAAAAGGAATGATGCTCTGCTGATGTTTTGCTCTTACAAAGCAGATCCAGGTGGTAAGCTCCAGACTGTCCCTGATGTTCCTCCCCAGGCGCTGTGAAGCCCTTCACCTGATTCACTGTGAAGCCTCCCAGCCCCAAGGACTGGTTTACAAAAATTAGATCCCACCTTTTTAACTACAATCAGTTTTAAACAGATCCAGTTAATTCTCCAGAAACCCCTTTGGGGACACAGTTGTGTTCATTTATAACAGTTATGGCTTAGAGCAATTTACCTCTCAGTTGGTAAGTTAATTGTGGTATCAATTTGAAGCCTGGCTTGGTAGTTTATTAACTTGAAACCAAGATGCAATTGCTTTTAGTCAAAATATTGTGTTTCCAGTTGTGTGTCCAGGTGATGTTTTCCATAACCGACTACAGTTAAGCCAGTTCAACCACTTGCTCAGATCAGCCCCAAATCCCCTGCCCCAATTACACAGTGTTTGCTTTAGAAGGTTAAGCAATGCACAAGTGACTGATCCATCTGTCCCTCTGCTAAAGAAAAGGGTAGCACAGGCAGTGCTCGATCCTCTGTTAGAAGCACCTCAACACACACGAGAGATGCTGAAGGCTTGCAGTGAATTGGCAGCAATGAAGAATGTGACCCTCAGGTTTCCCTTTCGGTCCGTCAGCTCCTCAAAGACCCCCGGCTTTAAGCACAGAGCATTTACCAAGTGCTGGGTTTCACACACCCATTTGTTTGCTGTACTTGCCCCAGATGCTAATTATGGCCTCGTCTGTGTAGTGTAACTACACCCTAGACACAAAACCATTAGCTACTCCTACGATACACGAGGGAACAGGCTTGTGTTTCTGAAAGCTTGGGGCTGGCACTGCTGGGAACACACTGAGACCAAGGAAGCAGTTCGGTTAAAAGCACGTGCTCCCTTGTATGGTGATCACCCCAAACTAGCTTCACTCCTGACCAGCACTTTCAGCTTAATGAGGTATAAAACCTAATTAAATAAATCCAGAGGATTAAGCTAATATAATCAAATAACATTAATGAAACAACATTTGCTGTCATTTCGAGGATGGGAGAAGAGCAGCAGGGACAACAGTACCGATGCTCTCACCTGATGGTGCTGCCAGTTCGATGATGCTAAGCAGCATCGGACCCCTTTCCTGCCATAGCTGGGCCTGTGGCATCACACCATGGCTCCATTTCATCGCGGGCAGAGAGACCTTTCCGTTCCACCAGCACAAGCTTTCCAAGTGCTGCCATATCTCGGGAGGGCACCAGGGGTCACAGCTATACACCAAGCTCTGGGGGGGATTTTTCATTTCAGCTTGGTTCCTTTTCAGAGCCAAAGTTCCCTCCAGTTTTCCCCGGCCACCTCTCTCTGGGGGCAGCTTCCCTGCTGAGGTTTGCCCCCGGTGTGCAAGTACCAGCGGACACCACATCGTCGTGACTGGAACCGATGCGAAGCTAACGGCCTTGGGTTTGTTGGGGGTTTCTGTAGCTTTTAGTGTGCTACAGTAATTTGTCTATAAACTTTAAGTGTAAAAAGATCTTCCTCACCTGCCTATGCAAAGCCAACCTCTACTGCAGAAAAAAACCAGTGTCACTTCTTCCTCAGCTGGTCTGTGGCAGTACCACAGGGCAGTAAAAAAAACCCTAAACCTGCTCCTTCCTCAGAGTATTTGCTTCCAGCCCACGCTCACCATCTCTACAGCCTTGTTCCATCTCCACCACCTTCAGCAGGAGGAAGGGAGATGCTGAAGGCAGCCTCTCAGGCTCTGACAGGAGTCATGGATGAAAGACTAAGTGGTTGCAAAGCTGATTAACACTCACGCCATCATCAGGCATGAGCTTCCACTCCCTCTCTAATTATGCCTGTGGCCTTCCCTCTCACATCCAAACCCTCCCCTGCTCTTAGGCAGATGTGCTGATGGGCAGGCCAGCCCCTGGCAGCGCTGGGGGAAGGTGCTGTGCCCACGCCGAGGCCAGCCTGCTTCTCTTCACAGCCCAGATCCGCTGGGCAGGGAGGAGCTCAGGTGACACATCCCGTTTCGCAGCTCTCTAATGTCAGGATTTGGCTGAGAACGGCTCTTATTTACTCTCCTGGCATAAAATCATTGCACTTGTGGCACATGAACCACAACCTTGCCATCCCTGCCATACCTTCTGCCCACCCTGAAGACAATTCCCGTGGAAGCTGCTTTTGCCAGCCTTGCACAGCTTCACTAGCTCTTCTGAGACAGGGAACCTTCCCAGAAAGCACCTGCAGCCCCTTCCTACCCCCATGGGAACCACAAACCCTGAAGGAACTGGGTGGGTGGGAACAGAAGAGAAGCAGCAATCCTTGGGCAAGGCACTTGCAGGTAAGTGCGCAGTAAGAAACGAGAAGCTCTGAGGCAAGCTTCAGTGTGACTCATTTTGAGGCAGCACAGAGCAAGAGAAAGAGCTATTTTTTTTTTTCCTCCATGCAAATTAAAAGAAGCCTTGGGTGTGTACAAGGGCTTGAAAGGATGGAGTGCTCAAGTTCCTAGAGGAACGCCACTAAGCAGGAATAACTGAGACTCTGTAGTGTTCTGGAGACACAGCAGCTCCTCCTGAAGCACCAATACAACATCTGCCAAGCTTCGAGCAAGCCTTGCCACTGTTTTGCATCCTCATCCATGATTTACAGAGACTTTGCTTCACCACTTGAACAAAAAAACGAAGAGCCTCGGTCCATCACCTGTATCAAGGGATTCAAAGGCTGCAAACAGAAGGAAAACTGCCGTCTCAGACGGTTGCAGCTTCACAAGCTTGCAGTAGCCTCGGTTCTGTTTTGTTGTAGCAGAGAAGCTGCTGCCTGTAACCCAAAGGAGAAAGCGTCCTGCCTCCCTACCGACAGTCTGAGCTGCCCCCCAGCGGAACCAGCAGCCGCTGCATCCCCCCAGCCTGCGGACACTGGAGCATCGCTCCTCCTGGCTACGAGAGTCCAGTGACCACCAGTAACACTCGATTTGCCCGCAGCATTCCCCGCCGGCAGATGATTTATTAGCACTTCAGAGCTGATCTACCACCATTCCCACTTTTCACAAGGGAAACTGAGGCACAAGGGTCAAGCCAAACACACAGCTAGCAACAGACCGTGCCTGTGGTGGATGTCCTAGGGTTGGCTCCTGAGCCAAGGAAGGTCCTGTGTTTTCTTAGTTCAGAGGGCACAGGGCAGAGCAGGGGAAGAGGCAGAAACACAGCAGGGGCCAGGGGTGGGATTAAGCCTGACACACTTAACCTGGACAACCGATTGACCATTTTTCTTCTCTTTGTGGTCTTCTGTATTTTCTTACAAGTGAAATGAGCAAACAGCCTGGTTTGAGAGATGCCTGCGGGGATCTTGCAAGCTGTCACCAGTTATTTTTCTCTCTAGGAGAGTGCTCTGGTTGCTGCAAGAAAGACCTTGCCATATGGCAGGGTCTGGAGGGGAAACGATGCAGGGCTGCCTGTACAGCTGGCAGGGCAGCTCCCAGCAGTAAATGGGCAGCCAGAAAGTTGCAGAGGTGCCACAAATGATGAGGAAGTGCTGCAGAGGCAGGCACAGTCCTCACCAAAATGCAGACAGAAGTTGTCCTTGCATTAGCCCATGACCACCTTACGTGCATCAGGTATGTGACCTATATGCCAGGCCTTGTGAGAAGCATACCTGCAAAGCCTCACCTGGTGAGCTGGGTCGCTCAGAACACGCAGCAGTGACCGCTGGGATCTGGGGGTTTGCTGCCCAGCAGCCAGCACCTCAGGCTGTTCCTGCTCCAGGCAGACTCCCACCTTCCAACCCACTTGCCAATTTGCTGTGCCTTTCCTCCCCTTCCCAGGAAAGGTGCTGCAGACACCAAGCAGGAGGCAGACACCCGCGTTCACCACTCACCAAGGCCAATGAAGACCTGCAGTGGGTCAACAACACTTCCACTTCCCCACTGCAAGTTCACATCACTGGAAGCCAACTTCAGACCAAGAGCCAAGGGCTACCCGGTGGCTCAGAGCAGTCCCAGACGGCAGTACTGTCACCTCTGCTCGATGGCATCATCGAGCACCAACAAAAACATGCCCTTGATAGATTTACCAGGAGGTGCCTATTTCAGAGACGGGTTCTCCAACTTTATATTTTAGAGATTAAAAAATGACCTACTTTTCATTCTACCTGGGGAAGAAAAGGCACTTTCGATTGCAGTGCGAGGGGATTTTCCAGAGAGTCTCCATGAAAATATTCATCCCAAGTGGTGTTATCTACTTAACCCCATGCACTGCTGCATCAAAACCACAACTGGTGCAGCCCTCGGGCTGGTGACTTCACTGGTTGATTAGCAGAGGAAAATGAGCTGTGGTTTCAAACCCAGGCAGCCTCATGAAGCCAGACCTAGGCACAGACAAGTCCAAGCAGAGCAGTTCCATGAAAGCCCCAAGATTTGGTGTGGGGGGGAAGTGACTGGGGAAAGGAGAAAACTAAGTAAACTTTATTTACCAGACAGACTTTGTTATTTAATCTGTTGCTCCAGATGCTCAGTAAATTAAATCCAGGGAATGTACTCTGCCAGGCAATCACGTCCTGATGGACACCACATCCAGGTACACAGGCTGCTAAATTGCCACGAAACCTTCACCCTGGAGCCAGGGGAGAGAGCACTGATGGGTTTATTCCCGCTCTGAACAGGCCCTGCCAGGTGAGAGCCCATCACGCTCTGACCAGACAGTCACAGCAGACAGGATGCTCGTGGTGCCATCTGTCCCCCCCTTGGGAACCTGCATCTCTGGGGATCCATTTGCACTTCCATCTGTGATTTCTGCCCGAGCCCGTGGGATGACTTTTACACACACCAGTGTCTAAAGTGCACTGACGTGCTCATCTGGGTTTTAAGCTTTGCACATTAAGCTTGATACTGCCCTGCCGTTCCTGGCACATCTGGCCCGCTCAGTCTTTTGATAAAGAAAAAAAAACCCCAACAAACTACACCAGGAGAGGAAAGGATTTGCTTTTGAAAATCAGTGTAGTAAATAAGAAACAGCTAGCCAGCATTAGCAGTAAATGCCAACTCCTTTGCCTGCACGAAGTAAGATTTCTGGCAATATTAAGGAAGAAAACGGATTCCAAGGAAGGTCTCTTCTGGCTTGGTCCAACAACTACAGGAGTTACCACCTTTCTCTGCCATCTAGAAGGGTTTGCTGTGCCCGAAGCACACCCAGAAACCTTGGGGATGGTGAAGAGAGTCTTGTGGGGACGCTTCCAAGTCAGACAGTTCTGTTTCACCCAGGGATGGGTGTGGGACACAGGAGGATTAGAGCCCCACAGCAATAATGCAGACCTGGCAGCCCATCACCTCCTGCCCGAGGCCAGCGATCTGTTTGTGTGTGGAGCAGGTACTTCTGCCGGGATGAGGGGATTCAGGGCAGGCAGGGCTGTGAGATCCTTGCTGCCACTGCAGTGGGAAAGGGGGGCACTCACGGAAGAGCCCTGGATATCCTCACAGCACAAGCAGAGAAACACAGCTGAGGCAGAGGCTCGAAAGGGCAAAGCAGCCCCTGAATGAGTGGATATGTGCAGCACGGAAACAATGGCAGCATTTATTTTATATTTAGCGAGCTGTTCTCCTGAAAAGCGATCTGTCACATTTTGGAAGTCACATCATAGATCAGGTTTGGATTTCCTCGTCCTCACAAGTGACCAAGGAGGTACCATTGACACGAGCAGCTTCACATTTCTCCTGCCAGGCAGCCACAAAGCCCTTCAACCTAAAAACACAGGTTGGAGTTCTACGGAGTGGGTTTTAATAAAAGGCTCTGTCTAGGATGGCTGCGGAAGGCATTAATATTTATGCCCAACTGAAAGAGGGCTGCTTGTCAGTTAGTGCCATGCATCTACTGAACACCTTAATCTCTCTAGTCACTGTTGCTCAGCTTTTCTTTAAATTTAGCTGCCTTTCTTGCTGTGACCTATTTTCTAGAGAACATACACTCAGCTAATGCTGGTAGATCAAATCCAAACTGTCGCTGTGCTTCCTTTGAAGAGATGCATCCTTTGCATTCAAAATAAACCATCCATTTTCCTGCCCCCTTGGCATTTATTTCTAAATGGAAAAGTAGACCTGATGGGATGCCCAGCTTGATCTGAGAATCAGTTATCCCTGTTACCAAAAGTATTTCTGGATTACAGCAACAAAAGCTCATTATTTTCCTTGAAACAGGATGGGATACTCCTACAAGTAGCTCAATTGCTCTCTCTTGTCCACCATACGCAGTACACAGCAGATGGGAACAGCTCTGATCTGATTTTTGATACATTTGTCCCTTTCTCTACCTCTGTGGGTTCAGTCGCTGCTTCTGAAGCATGTTAGACCCTCAAATATATTAACTTAAATTGACGAAGCTGAGCCCAGTGGAAAGGAAAAACCTTTGTAATTCTTCCTACAATCAGCTCAGCACCAGACGCGCTCAGCACCACTTCAGCACCTGGTCACAGCTCCAAGTCTTTCTAGCCTTTAACGTACTGCAAGAGATTATTCATCTTCAATGCCCAGCAGCACGCCCGCCTATGCAGCGCGCATCCCTCTCCCGGTACCTACCCTGGGATGACCAGGAGTTCATTTCAGTCCAGTGAAGTGTTTTCCTGTCTCTAAGCTGCTTTTGGAAGAGCAGATGTGAGCTCCTCAGTCACTTGGGTGTTTACTGAAAACCATACCCTGCTCGTAATAATTAAAAGGAGAACAGCACTCATTGCAGATCCTAATTAGCACTAGGTTTGGCAGAGGGTTCTGCATCATACATGTGTGATGTTTAATGAGCACATGGCAGATGTTAATTGTTGAACACACAGCTGGAAGAGGTTCCCCTCCCTCCCACAGTAGAATGGTGAAGGGGAACCAGCCACAAATACCACTGGGACCTAAACCGTCCGTTGCAGAAGCATCTCGAGCTGACCTGTTCTTTATTTCCCCATCACTGACTCCTAGAGGTCCACCCTGATTTTTATAGGGCTTGTGCAGACCCACGTTTTTCCAGGGCTGCTGCATGTCTCACAATGATGAAGGCAAAGCTGCAAGAGGTTATTTTCATGAAGTAAAAGGGATAAAACCCCCCAGAGCCAGCCAAGTGCTAGTTGACACGGCACACATACAATTCCTACTGCATCTCTCAGAGCAGTCCCAGTTCTCTCGGAACTTGGTGTGACTAGAGCTGTGCCCCCTGCCTGCCAGCAGTGCACAAGTGACCCCCACAGACATCTCTATCAGGTGATGAAGGACAGCAATAAAGAACTGTCAGAAGTCCCCCCATCAAGGGGCTGCTGCCCTGTCAGGAGAGCCTCGTGGCTAGCGGGTGGCTGTGGTGGTGGCCAAACATCAGCAGCACCCAGGCACGTGCTCAGCTGATGCTGGTCCATCACAGCAAGCAGCTCCTGAACTCTCCAGCACCATTGCAGGAGCCCCCCATTAAATATGAATTTCCTATGGTGTGAAGCTGCCACCTGCTATAAATAGCGAGGCATGTGTTTTAATCATTGTATTGGAATATGGAAGCCTGGAAATTGAATATTTATTGCTGTTCACAATGTTCTGCTGCTTGCTAAGCTCCCCTAAATGATTAGTAGCTTCTGACATCAAAAACTCATTTCGTTTTTCCCCAAGCTCTGCAGAAGCTGCAAACAGAGACATCTGCAACTGGGCTTTAAGAAAAATATTTTAAAAAACCAAACCAGGGCAGCTTTTTTCAGCATATTGAGCCAAAAGGCTCATTTTTACCTGTAGTTAAATGAAGGATTTATAACAATTGATGAAAATAAACCCAATTATAATAAACCCTCTGATAGTCTTGCCTGGAACATCAGTTAATCCCCTGAGAGCTTTTCCCAGAGTCAATGAGCTGCAGCTGCACTCACCTTGGAAATTTTGTTGTTTGTTCAAATAAACAGCCCTGGGTTAGAGCTCAACAGCCCTGGAGAGGGAGAAATTGTTCCTCAGCTCCAACCTAAACCTCCCCTGGGGCAACTTGAGGCTGGTTCCTCTTGTGCTGTTCCTTGGTCTGGTTTCCCAGGTCCCTGAGCTGCTCCTCACCAGACCCCTGCTCCAGCCCCTTCCCCAGCTCCATTGCCCTTCTCTGGCCACGCTTCTGGAGAGAGCCATGGCAGCAAAACTCCCTTTTTTTTTTTCCTCCATTTTACTGTAAGGAAAGAAGAAAATGGAAGCGTACAAACTCTGAATAAGAAGGAGGAAGCATTTTTTGTTCTTACACAAGAAAATTGCACAACTTGGTTTAGCAGCATATTTTGTAACATAGCCCGTTGCCTGACCTTTAGCACTCGAGGGCCCACAGAAATCAGAGCGCTCTCAGCAAGCTGAAAAGATCTAACGGCGAAGGGGAGCGGCACGTTTCACAGCGAGACGAGGGGGTTCAGAACATCATCTGTTTTCCCAGTTTCACACGGGTTTTTCCCTAGGCTGGAATGGCCATCAGGGATACAAAGCACATCTCCCCGTCCCGGATGCGCTGGGCTGTGTACTTGCTCTCTGCATATTTCTCACTCACTCCTTATCCTCGTAACCATAGAAACCACTTATGGCAAATTCCTTCAAAACACAAAAGCAGGAGGACAGAAAGGAGCAAACAATTTAAGAAGGTTGTACACCAAGAACAAGACAGCATTTTGTCTTCGCAGCAGCGTTCCCAATGGCTTGGGGAATACGCAGGGCAGGAGAACACCACAGCCTCCCGATGCTGAGGGTCAGCTGCTGGGCTGCTCACCTTCCTCACTGGACAGTAACACAGGGTTTCATTAATGCTTTCCTTCAGCCCTGCAGTCGTGCTCGGAAGCCTTGCACACGTGCAGTGTCGAAGCCTTTCTGAAAGCCTTGGCAGATCAAAGGACTCAACACTGAATGTTCACAGCAGCATACGACAGCCTCCTGTCACACCTGGGACAGATGCACTTTGAATTTTAAGTAGTAACAGATTTTTTCCTCTTCAAAAGTAAAAAATAAAGGTACTCTTCTGTGTAAAATCGTAATAACGAAGAGTCATATCTGAGCAGACCTTGATCCATCCTAGTTCAGTTTTCTGCTTCCAACAGTGCCTGTAAATGAGGGAGAGCAAGTACTGCTCAGGAGGCACTTCCACCCTGATACTCCAGCTCTCCCCAGCCTCAGGGGACTCCCTGAGCACATTGTGGTTCTCCTGGATAATAAACCTCAAAGCAGCAATATTCCAAACCCTTTTCCAGGCTCCTTTCCAAAGCCCTATCTGGTCGGCAGTGCCGCTGGCCTCATTCACTCCCCATGAACAACCACCTCCTGTTGGCACCAAGCCTGCCTCCTAGGTCCTGTTCTCACACCGGGGGATAGAACACGCTCTGTTCACCCCTCCCGTGATTTTGTAGATCTCATCATCCCAGCCACCCTTGGAAAAGGACAGCGTGGCAAGCTCAGCCCACCTCACTGTTCCTTGAGCGGATCATCTCACACCTTTGCTCACACGCCTCGCGCTTCTGCAGGCTCTCCTGCCGCAATATACCCAGGGACGAGAGGGCTGGAGCTGCACGGAGAGGAGAACCTCGGAGTCATGCAGTGGCTTTTCAGCTCTGTCTTCCCACAAAGTAATAATATTCCATCTTTTTTTCCTGTTGCTACTGAGCGTGAAGCTGTTGGTCTCACAGAACTATTACCAACCCGCAACAATGAGGACGGCTTGTTATAGTGAAGCTATCCAGGGTGAAAATGGCTTTAAAAACCAGACCTTGCCATAATGGTGTAGGAATACACGGAAAACCAGGCCTGGAGGCCTGAAACAGTATTTGTGGCTTGGTTTATTTTAAACTAATAAACATAGTTGTCAAGTTTTAGGAACATAGTAAAGATGATGCAGGAAGACTGTACCTAAAACCTTCATCTCTTCTCCTCCCCCATTCGTAGTAGTTGCTCTAAAAATGTAACTGCCTAAAAACGTTTGTACACCCACATCCACATCTATTTACATTTATCTCAGCTGCCTAAAGCAAACGTTTATCTTGGGTCAGCTTCCAGAGACACCTCCAAGAGTCAGCAGCACAGGCGTTCACAGGGGAAATGAAATCAAACATGGTCATTTCTTCACCTTTAATGTTTAACATGAACCATGCACCCGAGCGTCCCTCCTTGGCTCCTGAACAGGGAATTCCAAACAGCAGCTACCCAGAGGATGGGAAGGGTGAATGGTTGCCATGGGTCACAAGAGACTCCTCAGCTCTGCAGATGAGGTGGAATAAGGACTTGGAATCCTGGTCCAAAAGGCTCCCAGGTAGGGCTTAGTATTTCCTACAGGAAATTAGACAGCTGATCCTAGCCAAAGGAAGTGGCCCTGAGGAACTGGTATTCATGGCATGTCACATCCTTTCTCTCAGGCTCAGAAGGTTTAAACTCAAAAAGTTTAAAGTGTTACACCGGATCTAAAGAGAGAGAACCGGGGCTTACCTGGAATCTGCAAAGTGCTGCATCTCCCCAGGGTGGCTGAGCAGCAGACCCTGCTACGCCCTTGTGCTGACGCTGATGTAGAGGTGGCTTATTTGGGAAGAGCTTGGTTACCTACATCCCATGGAGGAGTGTGCAGAGCAGGGACACCTCAAGGCCTGACCCAAGCAGAAATTCAATGCCACCACTCTTAGAAGAGTGGGAACAGCCACGTGGGAAGTTCCTCCCATGCTCTAGAAAGCTCACTACAAGTTTTCACTGCTCAGAGTAACACCTCTTCCAAATGTGTGCCACATGCAACTGCTTTAACCAAGAATTCCGCATGCCTTGGTGCTGTCAGTGTCGATGTTTCCAGGCTGTAGCCCTTGCCTTTGCTGCAGTCATAAGCAGCAGGCAGCTATTTTTAGCTCAGCAGCCTGGAGTCCCATTTGATGATGTGTTATGTTGGAAGCTGCTTCTCTGATGGGAATGATAACGGCACGGTACACGGGGAGCAGGCTAATTAAATGTGTTGGGGGAGGCTCCCCAGTGAGAGCATCCAACTGCATATAAAATATGAAGGAGATCCATCTTCCTTCACAGCTATTAATGAAACACCGTTTAGATGCTTAATAAACTTGCACATTAAATGCTAACTGCATCCTGCTTCCCTCGTTAACCCGAAGCACTCCACTGGTGTGAAAACTATTGTTCTAGGAGGCACTACAGTGCCTGGTACTCCTGGATCAGGCTAAACCCTTGGATCTGCAATCTCAGAGCCACCTAAAGCAGTAATTCCATCTTTTCTATTTCTCATGGCCGTGCAACTGCTCTGCAACTCTCTTCTGACTCACTAAGCTATATATTTCTCTGCCCTGTTGCTTGCTTCATAAAAATCCTGTCTGGCACTGTAGCTCTGTAGAAAATAATGCCCATTTCCCATGTAAACTTTACCAAAGGCCATTAAGTTCATCATATATCACTAGAGTGCCGGTTACTGTATCCCTCAACTGCCGTTCTTGCTCCCATTTCACCAACATCTGCTTGCAGATGTTCACAACCAACACCCAGGGTATTGTGGTATTTTCTCATCTGCACATCAGGAGGGATTGATGAGAAAGGAGATTGAAATTGTCCTTTCTCAAACAATTATTACTTGTACATTCAACACCAACTGTGACTTTAGACACCTCTGGGAAGCTCTCCCCTGTAACAGGGCAGATCATGCCCATCTCAGGAAACATTAAACTCATAAAGATGAGCTTTATTACGGCAAACAGAGCAGGGGAACTCACCGTGAGCAGAGCAGGGTGGTGACAGCAACAGCTCCCACCGGTCAGCACACCAGAGCAGCCCAGGCACCCTCAACTCAGGAGCAGGACCAAGGACACTCGGAGCAGAGACCTTTATTAGAGCCCTGGTGGGAGGGTGTGGGTGGTGTCCCAGGTGAGGATGCTCAGGGCAGTGAAAGCCTCTGATGAAAGAGGCACTGAGCTGCTGAACCCTCGATGCTAGCTGTGCTGGCTGGGGTGCTGGAGGAGCAATCGGGATAAATTTTGTTGCTGTAAAATGGCCAAAAAATCCATGGCACTCGTTTTATACAGGGGCTCCTGATCAGACACAGACACCTCCTCCTTTCCACAAAGCCAACCAGTGCTCACAAGGAAAAGCTTCTTTGGTGTGAGGGTGTGGGAGCCTGTTTGAACAATCCGAGCAAAGCGGGTGCAGCTTCTGTCTGTAGAGTCCCCGTGCATTAGACTCGCCCGGCCCTGGAGGCTTTGCTGGCTCTCGTAGGGGGAATGTGGTTCTGCGTTTTAAAAATCACCAATACTCCTGCATTTATTTTTTGAGCCATGTATTTTAAAGTGCTTTAAAAAATATAAGTAGTTCTCACATGGTTAATAATTCAAAGGGCAACTGAAATGAATCAGGGAACAATACAGCACCAAAAGGCAATCCTATTCGGTGCTTTTCGAAACACTAGTTAAGGAAAAATCAGGGTTAGGGAGGTGAAGTGGAATTACTCAAAGCAACAGGGTAGGCTGACAGGGCCAGGAATTGAAATCAAATATTCCAGTTCCCAGTAGATGCTGTTTCTACCCCATCAGGGTTAGCCAAAAGAACTGACAGAGTTAAAACTAATGAGAGTAAAACAATTCTTCCCAATTCTAGTTCAAGAGATGAGAACACAGCCCTTTCTATTCCAGACAGTTAATGTTTAAGAATCTTCTTCCTCCTCAAAGAGAGTAACTTCCAGATTTGATTTCACACAGGGTCTTGAAGCTGAACGTTGTGGTGTGAACTCACATACACCCAGCCACCAGAGCAAGGGGTAGTGGAGAGTTTTCCCATGGGTACACAGCACATCTACAGCACACGCAAGGCAGGGAGCACAGGAAGGACTGCCAAAGGTCAGCGTGTTCCCCAAAACTACCAGAAAAAGGAAGAGGATTTAGCACATCTGGGAAAGTGCCCTCAAACAAATTTAAAAACAAAAGGAAGCCACTATTTGAAGCTGCAGAAGTGCATTCGAGGCAAGTTATATTTTATTTCATTAAAATATATTTTAAAAACATACTGTGTAAAAGAATTAGGATTCTCAATAATTTATTATTTACATTAGCAAATTCTGTTGGACTGTTACTCTACAGGTAGAAATGAAAAGTCTGCAGAAGTGAGTTGTATCAACCTCTCCAGGACCGACCAAGCCCCTCTGCCAACAAACAAGTCCAAAATGTCTCCCTTCCTTCCCTTCTTCCTTCCCACGTCCACCCTTCACTCTCAGGTTTGCCAAGGGCCGGCAGAGGCTGGAGGAGAGGTCCTGCCGGCGAGCGTTGACCCCACGCAGCCAGAGCCAGGACCTGGGGCAGACCCCGAGGAGAGGCTCACGTTGCAGGAGTCGGTAGCCACGGGGCCGCGGGGCCCGATCCCCCTCCGCGGGGCTCCACGCGTGCCGTGCCGTGGATTCCTGCAGCCGGCCCCGCGGGCACCTCTCGGGCAGCTGGGGGGCTCCCTGAGCCAGGCTGGCACCGGAGAGTGTTCTTCCCACCACGCCGTAGCTTATCGTTCCTCTTCGCTCCAAACACAGCAGGAACCTCGCTGTCTTCCCCCTTGCCCTCTGGGGGCAATATGCATAGGGAATGATCTCTCTGATGTAAACAACTGTAAGCACCATTCACATTTGCTGGTCCACGTGGAAAAAAAAATAAAAATTCGTGTCCAAGTGCCTGGCACAGCCTTGGCCCCTCCTAGCAGGACGGCTCAGCTTTCCCATCGGCTTTCCAGATCTCTGGAACCATACAGGGACCCAAAATCATCAACAGCCCCTTGCAGTGCCAGCTGCTGCCCGCTTCCCTGCCCCGGGAGGGAGGAGTTGCCTCTTCAGCAATGACGGAAAAACTCACGATGGAAAGAAGCAAAGCGGTCAGCTCGTGGGTTCTGTTTCCTGGAGGCACTCAGTGGCATCCGACATCTCGTGTAAGGCACCAGTCAGCCAGCGGCTGAGCAGAACGCGACCCGCAAGACCTCCGCTCTCCGGCCGCAGCGGGAGCTTCCAGCGGCCGTGCCCGAGGGGCAGCTCCCACGGACACGGCAGAGATGCCCCCGCGCCCCAGGAGGCCTGCGCTGCCTCGCTCTCTCCGAAACGAGCTCGTGGCCGACAGCAACCTCCTCCCGGGACGCCTCCGTAACGGGGCGCGCAGGGCCGGGCTCCGGGCTGTGCTCCCTGCACCTCCCCGGCCGTGGGCTTTGCCCCGCACAGCCTCACGCCCAGAGATGCGGTGCCAGGGAGAGCAGGGCCCGTGGGCAGCGGGGTGGGCTGCCCGCTGCCTGCCCGCCTCCCCGGGCAGCCTCAGTCCAGAATGTCCGTCTCGAACGGGACCAGGTGGTAGTATGTCAAATTGGTGACGTAGGCTGTCGGGTCATCGCTGTCTTCCAGCTCGGAGGTAAAGTCGCTAACGCTTTCGAACCTGAGGAGGAATAAATAACAAAAAACTCCAACAAAGCCCACCCAAAGGCATTGAGTCATCGATGTTCATTCAGAAAAATCAAAGGAATGCTAAGAAAAGTACTGAGGGAGAGCTATAAGGGTGTGGTATCTGAAGATGGACCCCTGGAGGTTTTGAGAAGAGACATTTGTGGGGGGACTGCTTGGAGAAAGGGCTGCAGGCAGGAAGGCTTCTGCTGGTACTGCAAGTTGGAGTTGTGAGTAACTGTAACACATGGACTCGCCTCACACCAGAGCCCTGCTGCAGTAGAAGTATTTCTACTGCTGGTCTGCAGCTTCAGCCTTGTGAAGCCCAGTTTGCAAGACAAAGACCCAGACTCCCAACTCCTTTCCCAAAGCTTCAGTATCTCACTCCATCTCTTGGAAGCCTGAAATTTGCACCCCTAACCCTGGAGGGATTTAAAAGCTGTGGAGATGTGGTGCTGAGGGACACGCTTTAGCAGTGTTAGGTTTACTCAGTGTTAGGTTGGATCTGATAATCTGAATGATCTTGGGTTTTCCAACACAAATGATTCTATGACTCTGTCATGCTCTGTGTTCACTCACCGGAGTGACCCTAGTGTGACCGTGGCATCAGCCAACAGCCCAGCTCCTCTCCCCACCTTATGGACAAGCAGTACCTGAGCAGATCCCCTCCCACCCCAGAATAAAAAGCACAGGAGAATCATTTTCTTTTCCTGTCAAGAGCAGGATTTCTTTTTTTGTGGAAAAATCCAGTACCCGATTTCCCCATCTCTGTGCTGCTTTTGCATCGCCACCCATGAAAGTCTCTCCCATGGACCACAAGATGCTCGTGACAGTGGTAGCACCATCCTGAAAGCTACAGTTTACCTGGACCTGACAGCATTCCTCACACACAAACCCCACTTACAGGTGCTCTGCTGAATCTACGTCCAGGTGCTTCTCCTTCCCGTTGGGTATGCTGTGGTCAATGACTATTGTTTCGGTGTTGGCCAAACAAAATCCATTGGAGCGCATGATTTCTGTCGGGAGAAGGAAGAAAACAAGATGCAAATCCCCCTCAAAATGCTGGGAAACACCGTGTGTCGTACGCGACTGAGCGGGTGACGGGCTAGGATGTGTGCGGGGCAGTGCCAGCTGCACAGGAAGGCAGGAACGAAGAGCCCTTTCAGTGGGTACAAAACATTTCCACCTGCTTTTCTCAGCCTGCCAGCCCCGCAGGGAGCTGCACCAGTGTTTTCCCAGTGTCCTTGACACGACCCAAGGCTTACAGCGTTTCCCGGCTGTGGGAACTGCTTCAGACGTTAACGTTTACTGCCACCTACTGCCAGCGGAACCACGTCCAGCCTGCAGCTTCCAGGCCAGGCAAGTAGCAATTATCCTCAAATTTCTGCCTGTGTTGTTAAACATTTTGCAGCAATCACTTAAATGATAAAACTGATTACCGTGAGATGCTTTTGGATAGCTGCATAGGTAGGAAAAGCTTCCTCCAATTAATTAGGCATGAGTCATCTCTATCAAAATTAATTTAGGATTAAAACAAAACATGTTTTCCTTCGGCTAAGGTGGTTTCCACAGCTCTGCACACGGGCGGCAGGAGGGCTCCCTTTGCTGCTGCCCCTGCCCATCACCCAGGCACCCTGGCTCTCTATTTAGCTTCATCTTCAGCATCTTCTCTCTGCTGGACCCACCCATGTCATCCTCAGCCACGCACACCCATGTACGTGTGCCCCGCGGGCAAACCGTGTAGGAAACCCTTCCAAAGAGCACAAAGCCCCAAGCCAGAGCAGCTCTGCAGTTTCTAACCGACACAACCCCAAATACGTTTAGTCTTGATATTTGCCCGTTGGCAACAAGAACAAGGTTATCACCTGGAGCAGCCACCCTCTGAAATGGTTCTGCAGCACATGGTTTGTGCATCCTTTGTTCCATAACGGGCAGGTGCAGGACCCGCTTTGCAGCTCTGGCCTCACAGAGGAGCAACACGTTTCAGACAAACCCAGATGGCTACAGCCTGGCCTTGAGGAACAAAGGCAGCAACCACCTTCAGCCTTCAGGAGATGACTCGTGTCAGGCACGTAGCGAGGAGGAATTTTACCCGAGGTTTCTGCATCATCTCAAGACATCATCCAAACCTCCCTAGCCACAGATGGGCTGTGAGACACAAATGCTGTCTCCTGCCTCTGGCTCCCAGGAAGCCAGACCTTCCCCATCCCACTCTTACTGTTTAATTAACAGAATAGTTATTTAACAGAGGACTAGTTTGCTTAAAAGCAGGGCTGAGGATCAGTGAGAAAAAAAATCAATCCTGTGTGTAACATCGAGCCTTAAGATACACTGCTTACACCTTTAGCATGCTGACTGGCCATTAACTGCTGCTACCTCAGAAAAGTGATTCCAGTTGCACACTAAACACTTTATGCACCCTGGAGGACCAGGTTGTGTTTCACTTTTATTGTACTCTCTGGAATAAACTCTTCTGGTGACATAAAACCAGCAGTTGCCATTAGGCTGACATGAAACAGTTCAATATAGAAACACAGAACCAGGCACGCCAGAAGGTGACAAACCTTTCCACAGTGGTCAGCAGCAGATGCAGAGAGAGAATCAGCAAGGACAGAGTAATCCTTCTCCCCATATCACCCACTAGCAGTCTGTGGTTTAGAAACTACCTGTGATGGGTTTCAATGCACTTTGCCTCCACTTGCTTGTCTGATTCCTTTTTGAAGTCACTTACGCTTTCGGTTCCCCCGTATCCTGTGACAATGAGCTCCACTGCTTAGCTGTGCTCCGTACGGAAACAAAGCCATATTCCAACCTTTCCTTTGTTTGTTGGAAGCCTGCTGTCTGTCAGCGTTACTGGGTAACCTATAGTTCTTCTTTCATGAGAAGTACAGGGTAACCGACCTCCTTCTACCCACAGCTTTGTAGGCTTCCAGCACCCCCCACTCTGTCATCTCTGCTCAAAGTTGAAGCATTCTTCTTTATTTAACCTTTTTCTCAGAGAAGCTGTTCAACGGTTTGAATCCTTGCCCTTTATTTCTATGCTTTTAAGCTCTATTATATCCTCTCTGAGATGGAGAGAGAAAATAGCGCACACTGTATTCAAGATGAGCTTGTGCTCCTCTCCTCTGTTCTCCCCTCCTTTCCTCCTGCCATCTAATATTCCCACTGCTGGTTTTGCTCGGCACCCAGCTTACATTTGCCCAGAACTGTATCAAGAGCCTCAACGTCTCCTTCCGGAGTGGTAACAGCACCAGCAGATCTGACAATGGGAGGGCTGCATTTATCCACCTTCGATTTCACTGCCACTTTACTGCCTGAACACGTGTTGCACGGGATGTCAAGGCTAATTGCATGTTCTGGTATAGAGCAGGCCATGGAGAGATACATTTTGAATTGCTGGTGGAGAGATAATAAGTGGAACAGCAAATAAAGTCCTTTTCCTTTCCTCTCATGTCCAATGTAGGAAGCTAACAACTCTTACCTGATATTTTAACTGGACTCTGAAAGCTCGGCTGAATCTTGTGGACATTGTCATTTTTTAGAACTTGGTCCAAAGGAGATCTCTCAAAGAACGTGAGGACGACTTCAGATCTCGAATACTGAGGAAGAGAAAAAGAAAGAGACATCTGTTTTACCGGTGGTTTGCTTTGTCCCTCTTCTCCCTTTCCACCCCTTCGTAGTACGACTAAAAGACTTATTACAGGCAACAGCCTGGAGACATCATTATGTGGTTCTGGCACTCAGCACTTCTCCAAGACACCCAATAAATCGCCGCTCCTTCTGGAGTCTGGCAAAGCCCATCGCTTTCTAACCTGCAGGAGAGTGCCTGTCACCATCCAGGAGGAGCCAGGATGTGGGATTCGGCTTACTCACCTTCCAGGGCATGTTTATAACAGTCTTCAGAAGCTTTTCCACTTCATTAAGCCTGGCTTCTATATCATGGGCTTCTTTTATTGTGATGAGCCCTAGAAACAAAGTAAACAGACCGTGAGCCCAGACAAAAGGGGGCTTTTGTGTGCACACACGCTGCCCGCCAGCAGCCAGAAGCGGCCGCTCAGGAAGATGTGGCAGGACCTCGGATGTGCCTCCCAGCAATGCCTCTGAAGCCACGCTGACGATGGAGTGCGTGGCCCACGCTGCGCTGGGTGTTGCTCCGAGCAGAGCTGCGAGCCTGACACGAGCTCAGCTGTTTGTGAAGGTATTTGGGAGCTGCAAGACGAGCAGAAGCAGAACCACCCACGCCCCCAACCCACGGTTCCACTACGCAGCATTCCCAGCAGCGGTACCAAACGGCCTGTATTCTGCTTCCAAGAACCATGATTCATCCTTTTTTCTGTCAAAAAAAAGCAAAAGAATACCCAGGAAAACAAAAAACCACAGCCCGCAGATAAGAGGGAAAGACCAAACACAAGCTAAGCAGAAGGCTCTGAGGGCAGCCTTGCCCTTCTCTGCCTGCCAGCCCCAGGGAGCAGCCCAGATATACGCCTCAGTATCGTGTTCTTCGAGTGCAAAACAACTTCTTGGATTTTTTTATTCACTTTTTAAATCCCTGAATTATCAACAGTGCTCGGGTAACTGCCCCCTCCTTGAGCAGACTCGGGGAAGTACAGCCCAGGTTATATGCATGGGCAGGGGATATGAGGAGAAGCAAACTCCCAATTCCCACATCCTGCTGGCAGCCCCTTAATTTCCGATCTTTGTAACTTACTTTTCCTAACATGATCATCATTTTGCCTCTACATTTGTGCATCGTTTCCAAGGAGCAAGATACTCTCATCAAGATGAAATACCTAAGAGGTTATTAAATTCAACAAGCTCCACTGGTGAAAAAAAAAAAACACAAACAAAAACCCAACAAAAATCCCCTGCAAAAAGCTGGAGCAGAAGAACACTCAATAAATCAAAACCATCAAAACTAAAAATCTGCAAAGCAGTCTGAGCAAACACCTCAGTACCCCAGATTGCATTCAGCTAAGTGTGTCTCCATCTCCCTGTTTAAAGGGCAAATGTGAAGAACATGCCCAGCGTGGGGCCAAGCACAGCCAGTCTCAGCCTGCACCAGCCCTTGGGGTTACCGACGAGGCAGGAACTTTCCCGACAAAAGTGTGACTTTGGAGCTGTCAGCTCTCCTCCAGTTACAGCTCTAAATAACACAGGAATCCTCTCTGGAGCAGCCAGGGTCACTCGATGGCTGTCCCACCAAAGGCACCTGGCTGCAGAAGCCTTTCATTGCTCATCATCCCTTGTTGTGGGGGGTTTGTCAGCAGGGACACCCCTCAGCCCGGCACAGCGTGGAGCAGGGCATCCCAGCGGGCGTGGAAGGAAGGCAGGCAGCCCTGCACCCTGCTCCGACCGGAGTCCACCGCAGTGGGGAACGGGGATGCTCCGCAAGGCTGTAACCAGGAATCCACTCGCCCGCCCGGGTCCCCACGCTGCGTGTCAGCTTGACGGTACTGACCTGGATTGCAGGCCAGCACCCCTCATCTTCCTCACTGCTGGGTGTGAGCAGGCCTGGGTGGGTCTGCTCCTCCTCCTCACAAACACGCTCCCGTCCCACAGCTCAACCAGGGGCAACTGGTTTTAAAAACGGTTTTCATCTTCCCTGAAAACAAAAGCTGCAGATGGCCCCGTGGCGCAGACACCCACCTCTGACCGGAGACGCTCCCTGTTGGAACCCACAGCAGAGAAACACAGCCAGTCCCCCCAGTGCCAGCTGCTGGGGTGCCCCTGCTTCTCCTGCCGGTCTTGCCCCAGTCTGCCCAGTCTGCCATAAACACTGGCAGTCAGAGCAGAGCCTGCCCAGCTGCAGCTCCCACCTTCCAGGCACCACAGCGCTGCCCCAGGCGGGGTTTGGCACCCAAACCCACCCTCCAGCTCGGGCCCCTTCCCAGGTAAACATTTACTGGTGTGGGGAGCATTTTACCAGGAAAAGGGACACTCAGACAAATGAGGATGCTCGGGGAGGGGGAGGAAACAATGGGGAAAAAACCCAACAAAGCAACAAAAAAACCACCTCTCCAACAACCCTGAGCACTCATCCTGTGAGGAAAATGAGCCAAAGAGTTTGGGTTTTGTTTCGCTGGTAACCAAGGGAAGCATCTGCAGCTCCACACAGCCTTTGGCTGCCTCAGCCAGAGGAGTTGAGCAAGGCAGTCAGCCTCTCGCCCCGTCCCACATCACCCAGTGGGAGGTTTCACAGCTCCCTGCACTCACTGGGAGTTTCCAGCCCTGGTATTTTCCTCCTTGCAGCTCTTGGAAAGGCACCAGCCGTGCGAACCCACGCGCTGCCTTGGGAACTGGCACAGGCCACTTTAACATCTGACACCATAAAACCCCCTGCTTACTGGAGCTTTCCGTGGCATCTCAACCAAAAGGCAGACAGTGTAGGCGGGCGAGCCAGCGATACATCTGCCTGGAGAGCTTCCTCTGGGTGTGCTCGGCGCAGTGGGTACAGAGCTGCTGGCCTGACACCAGTTCCCCCTGCTGGGAACTGGGTCTGGCTGGGCTGCAGCCTTCCCCTGCACCCGGCTGCAGTCCAGGCACACAGCAACCCCTGGCCTGGCTGCATACACATCCAACCCCCTATTTCTACTGCAACAGCCACGAAGTTTGTAAGGCCCTCGTTTGCCTTAATTCTACATTAAGGGTCACCGAACGGCACCCGAGCTTTCCAGCTCTGTTCTTCACTTGGTGGGGGGTTCTCCCCTGCCTGACTTCTTTTCCTATTTGGAAGCTGTGACGAGGCAGAGAGAAAGAAAGAGGGGAAAAAAAAAAGCCCGAGACTGGTGTAGCATCTCAGGACGCTGGAAGCAGCTGAACAGACACACAGATATGTGCCTAGCTTTCCACACGGGGCTTCTACACCCGCAGAACGCCTGTTCAGATGGCTGATGAAAACAAGGCACCAGTAAAGGAGCCAGCAGCCTGGAAACAGTTGTGCTTTTCTTCCACTTGTTCAGTCACGCACCAGAGCTGCGCTGGGAAGTCTCTTGGTGAGGTCATGGTGAAAGGCTGTTCTCATGCCTTTTCCTCTGCCCTGGCCCCTGTCTGACTGCTAATGGAAACCAGGCACAAACTCCTCCCAGGAAAACTTTCCTCTCTTTACCCAGACTGTGCTTGGACAATTACCTGTCATTTCACGTGATTTACAGACTCATGGAATAATAGAATTGCTTTGGTTGGAAAAGACCTTGAAGAACATCAAGTCCAACTGCTGCCCCAGCACTGCCAGGGCACCACTGCCCCCTGTCCCTCAGCACCACAGCTCCACGGGGGGCTTGGAAACCCCTCCAGGGATCACGGGGACTCCACCCCTGCCCTGGGCAGCCTGGCACAGCCCTGGACAACCCTGGAGGGGAAGAAATTGTTCCTCAGCTCCAACCTAAACCTCCCCTGGGGCAACTTGGAGCCATCTCCTCTTGTCGTGTTGCTTTACATGCTATAAACACCTATGTTTATGGGGCTCGACAAACCCTGTTGTCAAATATCAAAAACCTCTAAGATTTCCTCACCCTGCATGCCAGGGAGCCCACACACTGGGTGACAGGAGGGACAATACAGGCACTCACCTGGACCTTGGGTATTTGCTTTTAGCAGGTTTTGCTGTGTGCAAACCCCCCCCCACCCACAGTCAGTGACCTCATTCAATCCCTTGGACATCATCTCTGCCCCTTTCCAGACGGAGAGTCCTTAAGACCAAGTGGAAAGGATCTGCGGGCAGTCTGAGAGCAGGCACACATGGCAGCTCCAGGAAAACCCATCACGAGCAGCAGGGGCGTCCGGCAGCATCCCCCCTGCGCTGGGACCGGAGCAGCTGCAGGGGCCGAGCGAGCGGAGCTGGCACGCTGGCGCGCAGCGTGGGACGGGGCCCAGAGCAGCAGGCGAGCAGGAAACGAGCTCAGCAGAGGAGGAGAATAAACTGGGAGCCAACTCCTGATGTCAACAGGCAAGCTTCAGGAGGCCTGTCCCGTTACTGCCCTGTCAGCCACCGATCTGCAGCCACCGACGACCTGATGCCCGCGGGCACTGAGCCGCACGCTTCGACCCACCACGGCGGGACAGGGCTCGCAGCGCGCGCTCCACGGCTCGCTATGGGATCGCAACAGCGCGGTCCTGACCGTCAGCATCCGCCACCAGCACGTTCCCCAGCAATCCTCTACTGCCCGCCAAGGAGGAGTAAGTTCATGCCAGTGTCTCCCCGTGCCATCTCGCAGTGCTGACGCATGGAAGTCTGCTTTTCTGGAGATGCGTTGCTATGTGCAAGGCAGTAAGTATACGTGATCTCGTATACACGATGGAACGGGGACGCTCCTAAATGGTGTGTATTTTAGTATGTATATGAAGTTTAAAACATGGCACCTAATCCCCTCTTCATCCCCTATGGGAAGGCTGCAGAGTAGGTATCCAAGTGAAAAAAGAAGTAGCAAATAAACCCAGGGAGAAATCTGACCGTGTCCTGCTAACCCCCACTGCAAGGAAGAGTAGATTCAGATCTGGAGCCCATCCTTCTCTCTTTGCCCCAGCCCACGAGCAGCAGTTAGGGAGTTCAGATCTTTAGGAGAGACCCGTAAGCTGAGGCTGGCACTCTGCTGCCCAGGCTGGCACTCTGCTGCCCAGGCCCTACAGCTTCAGCAGACCTGCCCCTTTCCCCCAGCAGCAGCATTCACTAACACAGCAGTGCTCCATCCGTTTCACCCTGTGCCCTCATTCCTCCTTTCCCTCAGGAATGTTCTATTTTGCAATGGGTGCTGTAGGACTTTAGCCACTCACCCTAGGAGATGGGTGATCCCTGACCAGTTGCCCTGTGGGGCTAGGGTAAATAAAACGGAGTTATAAATTAATAAAGTTGCTTCTTTGCCTTCTCTTGCTGAATTTGTGTGTGGCTGCATCTCTCTGCTCCTGGTATAAGCAGCGACACTTCCCATTTTCTCCTTCTGCTGAATTAGGCTCTTCTCAGTACCACCTCAGCTGGCATCACTCCCTGCTTCACGGCCACTATGCCTCTCCTGCCAGCAGCTGCCCTGGTAGCATCCCTCCTGCCTGCAGCCACACAGCCCCTCAGCCTCACTGCCTGGCAGCGATGGCATCGGCCACCTCAGGCTGGACTCTGAAGAGGACAAAACAGCTCCCACTGACAGCTGCCTCCTCTCTGAGGGCAGAGAAGAGGGTAAAAGGGTGTTAGAAGGACAAAGGAATACACATGGGTACGTAAAGGCAGGAAACTCAGAGACAGCTGCTCTGGCAACTCTTCTTTGATGCCTCTTGCCTAATTCTACAGCACCCCTCTCTTGGGGCAGACACTCTTGCCCCTTCCCCTCGTAGGGAAATTCATCCATCTCATACGACAAGAGCCATTACAGCCTCAAAACCCTTTACAAAGGGTTTACTACTTGTGCAATGTCCCTGAGAGGATCCAGCTTGGTGGCATTACTCAGGAAGTTAAAAAGTTAGAAGCTGAAAGCTAAGAAGTCCAGATCCTCTAGCTGATGGGTCTTCCACACGTGTGTTATTATTTACAGGATCTCTGGAGGGCAGATGGCACCTCCTGGTGCCAGCACTCAGCAGACAGGCTTTCCCCACAGACCTCCCTGTCTTGATGTCTGATGAGCCACCAGAAAAGAAAAGAGGTCAAAGAAGCACGAGATAAAAACCAGCAAAGCAGTCAATGCCTGACGAAAAAAGCAAGCTCCTACAATCATTTTAGTACTGGTTTCTTACCAGGTGAGAACTGAAAAAACCATTCCTTTCCACTAAAATCCTTCCAGACACGTCGCCTTGGTCCGCCATCGAAAAGCAACTTGTGCCTAGCTTTATAACAACACAGACAGCTTCATTTATCTCCATCATTACTGATGAACCATGACATTCAGCTAATAAAAAACAAACCCAGAAGCCCCAAACTTAATGTTGGTTATACAGAGCTGCTAAAGCCTGATAAATAAGAGCTGCATCCTTTGTCTGCCAGGCAGAAGCTCTGAGCAAGCTCCGCTAATGAACTGTTGACAATGTCAACAATGAAAAGAGCACAATAGATGCAGTGTATTTATCTGTATTGTCACTGCACTGAAACAGCTGCTGTCTGTGGAAACCACTGCGCTGCTTCTGCCAAGCTCCCTCTCCTCATAAATCAGACTCCCAGATGGCCCTGTACACACCACTGCCACCCCCCCACGATGCAGCATACACTTGCTTGCAAGTAACTTGGGGCTGTCTGTAATATGTTCCTGGGCTGGCTCCTCAGGAACTGCCTCCTGCGTTGTGCAGGTCCTTCAACAGCAGCCCTGAAGGAGCTTCCCATGTGCTTCCTGGTGCACAGCCACTCGGACACAAAAAAACAGCCCAGCATCTGCTTCCTGCATGAGGCAGCCACGTTGGAGGGTGGTTCGTCAGGAGCCTCAGAGGCAGAGCTCAGCGTTAGCTCATCTCTGTGCTGGGGCAAGGCTGAGAGCCCTGGGGCTGTTCGGATGGAGAAGAGAAGCCTGGGAGGGGAGCTGAGCAATGCTGAGCAAGAGAAAAGGGGCCCAGGAGGGCAAGAGGATGGGGCATGGGGCACCAACAGTAACCCAGGAGGTTCCATCTGAGCAGAAGGAGAAAGTTGGTGTGGGAGGCTGTGCCAGGCTGCCCAGAGAGGCTGTGGAGTCTCCTTCTCTGGAGAGATTCCCACCCCAGCTGGACCCTGCGCTGCTGGGCCCCTGCTCTGGGTGCCCCTGCTGGATGGAGCAGGGGGGACACCAGAGCATCTCCAGAGGGCCCTGCCAACCCTGTCATGCTGGGATTCTGTGATCTGGGCAGGACAGCTCAGGGCCTGCTGCAGGTTAAGTGACAACCTCTGTGCTATAAGGGAAGCTACAGACCCCAAGTTTCTATAGGAAATCTCCACCCGCCTCTACAGATGGATGGAGCTGAGCACCAGAAAGGTGTTAACAAGGAAGTGCTGGAGAGCCACAGCTAACCCTGGACAGCAGCAAGCTGCTGAGGGGAACCTGAGAGCCAAGAAAAGGAACAGAAACTGGCTCAGGGAAAGCGACTTGGAGAATCAGAAAGAAAATAACAGAAAGGAGAGCCAGGGGAAAAAGGCCACGGCAGAGCAGAATGAGTCAGAGGAGGCATGGAAAGGAAGTAGGAAAATGAGCACTTTGGGAAGAGAGGAAAAAAATAATCTGTAAGACTGAAGAGTTTCTGCCTGGATGGTTCAGAGTATCAGAGCAGGACCGGGCGCTACAGGTAGGCACAACACAAACAATGACACTGGAAGAGCACTGGAGCCTCTCTTCCAATGACCAAGGCAACAGAAGAGTGGCAGAGGAGGATTGCCAGAAGCCACCCGAGGATGCCACTCCAAGGGCAGAACAAATCCCAGCTCTGAAAGGCTGCTAACATAGTCTTCTGGATTCCTGGTCCAGCGCTTGAGGGGCTGATCCTGCCCACCCTGAAGTCAGAGGCAGGTCTCCAACTGCATTCCAGCTGGATCAAGTTCTGGGATCAATCTTGGATGAGAATGTCTCACAAGTAATACTCAGACAAAACAAGAGGGGGAAAAAAAACAAAAAAAAAAGAATACGTTGCCAGGTTTATACTTCACTTCCAGCATCTACTGGGTCTGCTGCAATGATTTCTAAATCACCATTTTACTGTCAGTTTGTGAGTCCTTAGTGCTGCCTTTCTCATGAAGGCTGATTTAAATACAAAAGTAGTTTACTTTGCATATAGAAACAGCCAGTTCAGTGACATTAGGCTGTGTTCTAGCTCTGCTAAGAGCGAAGAGCCCGTGTTTTGCTGTGATCCTCTTCTGCGTGTTTGCCTAGAGCAAGGGACGGGCACATTTCGAGCACAAATAAAATACTAGGGAGCTGCTGGCAACACCGGGGTGAATCACATTCAGTCACCCTGCAGGTATGCACAAATCTAACCTTGTTTACCAGCTCTCGGTAAGATGCCTTGCGTTGCTGAGTGCCCTTGGCCCTGAGCATCACAGTACCCTCCAGATGAGTGCACTTCCCCGCGTGTTCTTGGTAGTTATCAAAGCCAAGACTGGCACACCCCCCTCCCGGGACCTCCCCTCTTCTCACACCAGAGAGGGTCAGAGGAACAGCCACTGCAGAAAACTGCATCTCCCACCCTCCCACCACCCAGCAGCTCCAAGAAGCAAAGAGGAGAGCTTTGTGAAAATCAGTCCCAGGGGACACAGGGTGGAGAAAGGGAAGGAGAAGCTGGTTTGCTGCTGCTGAGCAAGAAAAGGAGCACACTCCTGCTCAGCGTGAGCCTCTTGCTGAAGCCAGCAATAACAGCAAAACCCAACTCCAATATTGCTGACTTGTTTTTTTTGTAAATCTTCTTTTAAAAGGTTAATAACATCAAATAGCTCCAGCCTTCCCCCCTCGACCATATCCCTTCAACGCAAGGCGCTGCAGCTTGCCGGAGCTGTGGGATAACACCAGCCCTTCTAATGCTCCTTAGGCAAATCCGCAGGGACTCGGCAGCCCTGCAAGGCGATGCAAATGTGGTTTGCACCATTCCACCACTTCCTCCAGATAAAAGGCATGGCTAATACCCACCTGCTCTCAGCAAGCTGAAGATAAACCCACACACATGCACAAACTGACAGGCACAGGAGTTGGTATGTACATAAGAACAGGCACACAAAGGTCTGTGACTGAACGCCCGGGCACAGGAGAGTGCTCGTGCCAGGCGGTTCTGTTGGGTTGAGTGTACTGAGCTTTGCTGTGGGCAGCAGGATGTCTGCTTTGGAACAGGGCATTAAGAAGCCACGCTTGTCCCGGGAGTTTTGTAAAGAGCGGACATGGCCCACGCAATCTCTCCTTGCACCCAAGGCTTTGCATCAGCGTCAGTTAGCTAAATGAGATTTTTGTGTTTCAGCTTCGTGAAGATCCAGCAGGCTGTGGCCGGTCCCTTTGAAGTGCTGGTAGGATGCAGTGTTCTCTACGCAGGGAAGCACACACTGCAAAGTCATTTTATTTAGAGCAGGAGCAGCCTAATTTTAAAGAAATTTTACTGAAATTGTGAGCGCCCTGCGGTTGTTTAGAAGCTACTCCTGAATTTTATTCTGCCTCTGTTGCAAATTTACCCCTCACCCCCTCACTGAACTGAGCAGATCAAGATCTGTTTATATTGGGTTTCGTTTTTTCAATCCTGGGATGGTGCTTGGTTCGTTCCCGATGCTACTGAAGTCAGTACGTCTGTTCCCGAGGCAAGGAAGGGCAAGTGAAGGTTGCTGGCTCCAGGTCTGAGGCAGGAACCAGGTGCTACAGGCTGAGGATGCTCGCTCCCTCCCAACTGCTCACGCACTAGTGGTGTATGTCACCTGGGACTGCCAAGTAGAGCCAGGGCAAGGGACTATAACCGCATCTGGCTCCAACTGTACAGACGATGTCTCAAAGGGATGTGAAATCAGTTTAATATTGTGCAAAAGCTGTGGCAGGTCTTGTGGCAGGAGAGGAACCCCAGTAAGGGATGAGAATGGCTTTAGCTCCTAGGCTGAAGGGATGGGGAGGGGGCACCCTGGGAGGAGCAGGAGGCGAGGGCCAGTATGGACAGAACCAGCACATGCTTCAGACCAGCTGCCAAGTTGCTCTTCAGAGCCCTGTAAATCCAACAAATACATGGACTAACAGCAACCTGGAAAGTCAAATTTTAGTCACAGTGACTCCGGGAGGTGCTGTGCCCTGCAAGCCACAGGCAGGCTGGCTCCAGACCTACTCAGCATCCTCGAAAGCCAGGGCCAAGGTGCCACACACGCTTACAGCCCATAGTATTTAGAATTTACTGCCAATCAGCACTACTAAAAAATCACACTTGAAGTACTTCAGGTAAGGCACCTGCAATGAGCAATAAAGTTTTGCAATATTTTAGATCCCTGGTCAGCAACCTAATCGTGTGGGACACAGCATAGGCACGTGGTGCCAGGCACACTGCAGGGCTGAGAAGTGGGGGGGACAGGGATCTGCAGGAGTAGAATCACAGAATCATAGAACTGTTTGGCTTGGAAAAGACCTTTACTATCACCAGGCACAAGCATTAACTCAGCACTTCCAGGGCACCACTGCCCCCTGTCCCTCAGCACCACATCTTCATGGCTTTGAAACCCCTCCAGGGATCACAGGGACTCCGCTGCTGCCCTGGGCAGCCTGGGTCAGGGCTCCTCCACCCTTTCAGAGAAGAAAATTGTTGCTCAGCTCCAACCTAAACCTCCCCTGGTGCAACTTGAGGCTGTTTCCTCTTGTGGCAGCGCTACAGAACAGCCAGAGGATTCCCCCCTCCCAGCCTGCACCCAGGTTGGGGGAGCCAACCCCCCCCGGCACCCAGCACCCGGCTCCCGCAAGTACCGGAGCGGGCAGCAGGAGGCGGGGCGGGCAGGCAGGGGGCACCAGCACCCCGCACCCCTGCGCCCATCCATCCCCGCCGTCTGCAGAGGGCACTCGGGGGCCGCGAGTGCCGGCGGAGCTGCCGGGAGGGCAGCGGGAAGGGGAAATCCCAGCGCCGGGGACACCCGCCTCGGATCCCGAAAGAGCGTAAGGAGCGGGAGAGGGGGAAAAACGCTTCCACGAGGGAGAAAAACGCTTCCACGAGGGAGAAAAACCCACCAGCGGAGGTTAGGGATGTGGCGGGACTCCCTTTAAATACCCCTTTCAATCAGAAAACATCCTTGGCGAGTCAGCCCAGGAACCAAGTCCGATGGATTGCCCGGAGGTGAAAACGCAGACCCTCTGCAAGGAGGGGGTCACAGCGGCGAGGCGAGAGGCCAAGTGGGAGCAGGGAAGAAGTCTCCTATCCTCTCCCAGGGAAAACATACACAACACAACCGGTTTCTCCCCGTTTCTGGCCAGTCAAGTCATTTACGTGGTTATTCGAACAACTGGGGAGGCTGGAAGTGCTACGCACACGTCCGTTTTCAGATGAGCGGGTGCTCCGCACCACTCTACACACTTCAAACATCTTACAGCAAAAGACGTAACTGTATCTAAAAAAAAAAAACCAAACCCCAAACGTGAAACAAACTGAAACCAAACCCCAAAAGAGCTTTCACACGTCCGTTCTGCTCCTGCACGGAGAGGCCTGAGCCCGGGCGACATGCCCCGAGTTTGGGCTAAGTCAGTTCGGAAAGGCAAAGCCAAAGCACGGCTCCGAGCGCGGGAGCGGTTCCCCGGGCCGCGGAAGTTCCGCGCAGAACGGCTCAGCTCCCGGAGCCGCTCCGGGCCCTGGCCAGCGCCGCAGCCTCCCCCCCCCCCCCCCCGCCTTCTCCATCCTTGTGGCAAACAACATACCAACATGCGGAGATTTTTCAGCTACAGCCCTTCTCCTGACAGCAACACCCCAGCCCTCCCCCGGGAGTCCGGAGGCAGCGCAAACGGGGACCCCGCTGCTCCCCCAGCCCGGCCCGGAGCCCTGGGGACAGCGGTCCCCGCTCCACCCCGCCCTGTGCATTTCCGACTGAAAAACAGCAGAAATCAACAACTCGGGAGGAGTTTCCGACCGCAAAACGTCCCGCAGCTTTCCTGCCCCCGCCCCGTCCAGTCCCGCAGCGGGACCCCCCTCCACTGCCCCCGCCGCCCCCGGGGGGAAAGCAGCCCTCCCGCCTGCCGAGCAGCGAGGGCCGGGGCCGCGGAGGCTGCTCAAACCTTGGAGGAGTGGGGAGCGGGAGAGCTCGGGCCGGTCCTCGGGGAAGGAGTCGAGGAGCCGCTTGAAGAGGCGGCCGAGGTCGGAGTAGCTGCGGTGCAGGTAGAGGATGTTGCGGTCCGACCACTCGGTGCGGATCTCGTAAAACTCCTCCTCGTCGCCCCGCCGGCTGATGATGAGCCGCCGGATCCCGTTCACCCAGCAGCCCCGCACGTACATGTTCACCAGCGAGGTGCCTTCAAACACGGCCGAGGCCATCCCGCCGCTGCCCGCACATCCCCAGGCGCAGGGCGAACCGCACCGCCCCGCGCCGCCGCCGCGGCCAAGTTAAGAGGAGGAGGAGGAGGAGGAGGAGGAGGAGGAGGAGGAAGAGGAGGAGGAGGAGGGGAGAAGAGAAGAGGGGTGTCACCCTCCGCACCGCCCCCCTCCCCTCCCTTCCCCGGCCCGGCCCCGCAGCCGGCGCCCACCCCCTCCGGTCCCCGCGGCGGGATCCTCCTCTTCCTTCTCGGGACCATTTCGCAGACGCCACAGACATTGCGAGGAAAAAAAATTTCCCCTCCCAGTGACCCCAGAAGTGTTTTTTTTTCTCTCCTTATTTTTTTAAATCCAAAACCTTCCAGCCCGGCCAGCTGAGAGAGGAAGAGGAGGAACTGCGACACTCAGGCTGTCAGCCCCCAGCAGCACACGCGGTCGGAAAGCTTCCCTCTGTGCCCCGAGAAACCTGAACGGAGAGCCCGGCAACCGGGCCGGCATCCCCGGGGCAGGGAGGCTCCCTACGGAGAGGAAAAGCAGGAGAAAGAGAGTCCGCGGCTGGTGCCTGGGACCCCTTCGGCCTCTTCCTCAGAGTGCCGGGGGACATGGACATCCCTGAGGGAGCCTCCAGCAGCACCCAGAACTCATCAGGGCAGGGGTTGGAAAGGACCTCTGGAGATCATCTTGTCCCAGCGGGGTCACCCAGAACAGGGGGCCAGGGTCCCCACATCCAGATGGGTTTGGCATCTGTCAGAGACTCCACAGCCTCTCTGGGCAGCAGTGGGAGGGCTGGCGGGGGCTGCAGCAGTCATCTGGCAGAACTGGAGACGTACTGCAGAGCAAGGGAGCGCGTGGGAGATGCCTGGAAATGCCGAGAAGCTGCAGGGTGAAGACAGACCTGCTGAAGGTGAAGGGAATGACAGCACAGTGATGTGGAATGCGTCACTCGGGACGGGTCTCTGCTTGAAGGCAGCAGCCTCTGGCGCTGGGATTTCTGCTGCAGAGGGGCTCAGCAGGGTGGTGGGTGACTCCTTGGGGTCACGCCATGGCCCCCGGGCCGGGGAGACCCTTCCTGTGTGTCTTGTATTGGGGAGGTCAGAGGTCGCTGCACTCACACTACCTATTATCGAAGTTAAGCCGGTGTTTGCCAGCGTGCCATCTGTGGCTCAGGAGGCCAGGAATTCACACAGTGACAGTCGGGGTGCTCTTTAACCGCTCAGAAAAACCAGCAGAGCCCAGAGACAAGAGCGGTCTTGTTACGGGTATTGGCCAAAAAGCGAGATGCTTGGAGAACGTGGCAGCTGGATCAGCTTGGCACAGAGGTGAAAGGTAGATAAGGTTTTCTGTGAAGCACACAATGAAGTAACTCAATCACACTCTTCAGCAGAGACCGTGTTGGTGCTAACTGCTATAACCATTCAGGTGCCACGTGCCTCTGTGGTAACCCAACTCCAAACCCACCAACGCAAGGATGTCCCAGTCTCCCTACGCAAACGCGTAGTTGTGCCTTTGATTCAGCTTCTCCGTAACAAAAGTGGTTGCAGTTCACTCTGAAGCACAGTCATGTGTAAGGAATGCAGCACCTGCAGACATTTCCTTGGAGAAATCTGCTTTTTCCAAACAGGAGAGGTGATGCTCAAGATGCTCGGAGCTGATGCTGAGGTGCTCAGCACCGATCCTACCAAATCAACTTCGCTGTGATACAGACCCAGGAAAAGCGAACAACCCGAAGGCCCATGCTTTCCAAGGAGAGCTGGGTACCCCTATTTTCATGCTATCAACATTTTTTTTTTTTCACATGTCCTACATCCTCCAGGCCACTGCAGCATCTTCTTCTGCCCTCACTGGTTATAGTTCCCAACAGTTTCCTTCTCCCAGACTGCATCTGCATCTGGGAGGAACCTCACCTCAATGTCTGAGAAGACCTCTCCCTGTTATTGTTTGAAAGTCATTTTAGGGGTCCCTTTTGCCATTAGGCCTTCAACCCTCGCAGCAGAGAGGCATGAGGATTTGCCTGCTTTCTATCCACATCCATGAACTATGCACTTGGCAGGGCAGGGCAGGAAGAAGCTTTTGTACTATATACATAGTTAAAGTCCTAATTTTTGGCAACAGGCTTTATAGAAAGTAGTAAGGAGTATCCACTACTGCAAACAAAGGGATAAAGAAAGTAGCTTTCTGCGTTGAAACCACAGTAATGAGGTATGGAGCAGGAAGAATCAGCTGGGGTCAGAAAGGGGAGGTATTTTCCATAGCTGGTACTGCCACCAAAACTCAAGTGTTGGAAACCCCTGCTCTGGAGTCGGAATAGCTCTGGTGCATCACCCTGGAAAGAGTCTGAGAGGGGCAGGAGGGGGACAGTGCTTGCCTTGGGCTGAGAGGGATCTGGTTGCTCAAGTCCTCCTTTGCTCAAGGAAGCTGACTTTCTACATTCTTGTAAATAATCAAAAACTGCATCCAAGGTGCCTGGCTCCATTATTAACTGCTCCTTCTAACTACTTGAGACCTGGAGATTTCATCAAGCCACTTAACGAGTCACAAAGCAGTCACAGCTCCCAAGCCTGCAGTTACCAAAGACCTGCTACCCGCTGACTTTAAAAAATCCTTCCTGCCATGAGAACACAGATAGCCTGGACTCGACAGTGAGTGACAGTCACATTTCCAGCCTCAGTGAGTAGATGATTAGGGATGGGAGACCAGAGCCTTTGCAAAGACACTCAGTTAGCTCACCTTGCTCTCTTGCCAGTGCGGCGTCAGAATAAATAAAAAGCTCACCTATTGTTCAACAGTACCAAAAGTAATTTGGAAAGCAAGAGGGATTGAAGCTTTATCCACTTACACAAGCAGTGAAAAGACAATGATCAGCTTGAAAAAGCAGCCCCCACCTCTGTGATACCTGCTGGCAGCATGGAGCGGGCACCCTTTTGCTCTTCTCCCACCAGGTTAAAAGGGTGTCTGTTAACAGGGTGGGTTTCAACGTGCAGTCTAAGGCAAAGCAGCTCCTCCTGTTTCAGCCTTTAGTTCATGTGACAGGACTGTCCCTTCCGAACACCTCCGGTGAGAGGGAGCCCTTGGTGGAACTCATCATCACCACGGGGAGGTCTGGCTGCCAGAGCGTTGCGTGCACAGCCAGAGCGCGGCTGGGGCTGAGGATCCTCACTTTGTTCTCCTCCCCTCTCCCCCAGGCTGGTTCTCTGAAGTACTGTGCCCGCCTGGAGCCAGTGGGAGTTAAAAAAGTGCTCACAACCTTCCAGCTTTGGCTACCTTATAATATAGCCATTAATGTATGCACAAGCTATTTTTAGAATCACTTTTTTTTCCGGGTAAAAAACTGCTTGAAAGACCCTTTCCTCTCCCTCAGAGCTGGCATTGAATTTGATTTAATAGAAGAGCCTGAAATTCTTTCCATTAAAAAGTGTATTATAAATGCTCAAGGAGCTGTAACTGCAGTTGAAAGCTAGAGATATTCCTGCCAAAGGGTAAACTAGCTTCAGCTAATAGCAGAAGATTTCTAGTGGAACAATTTACCCTTTATGAGCCTTTTTCCTGGAGACATCATAGAAAGTATATCTTCAGTATGTTTCCAGCAGAGCAAAATAAATTAAATATACCTGCAGGTTACTAAAAAAACCCCCAACCATTGGCATAAAAATATGCAGACAGGATTTATCTGTGTTTTCAGCCTCCCAGCCTAGCGCAGTCAGGCAGCTGGGCAATGAAAGGTCCACAGTAGCAGCCTTCAGTGTGGTTTGTGACGATGCTTTGTATGGCCTAACACGGCAAATTTGTAGCGCACATGGAAACGGCGGACGAGCCCTGCAGAGCTCACAAAGAGCAGCATTCTTGTCCTCGCTCTGCCGAAGGGGAGACGGGGCCGCAGAGCAGAGAAAGCAGCTTGCCTAGGACTGCAGAAAGAGGTTGTCCTAGAGGTTGAAGTATTTGTGGCACTTGGCACAGGGACTTGTATACAACCCTCAGAGAACATACTGTTTTGCAGGGGGGGGAAAAAAAATAATCACACTGCTTATGTTCACCAGAGCCATAAATGCAGGACCGAGTCAGCTGCACACGCTGGGAAATCTCTGCATCGTGAGGACAGCTGCGGGAATGAAACGCAGGCCCATCCTACCTTTGGCCGTTCCGTGTGTGCACAGCCACCTCATCCCCAGTTTCGATGACGTTCCCTTGCTCACCAGGGTGGCCCAGGCTCTCCCCCATCTTTCATTATCTGAGCCACAAAGGAAAGGCCCATTAAGGAAGACAAGGTTAATTATGCTTTCATCAGAACGGCTTCAGGAGGGATTCCTCCTGCGAAACAGCCGAGTGGGGAGTCCATTTGTTCTCCTCCCTTCCTCCTTAAAAAATAAAGTAAAACCACACAATGAGTGTCTCTATTTACATCTCAGAGTTCTTTTCATGCCTAATATGCCAGTGTGAATGTACCAAACACAAGTCAAGCGGGAGTAATATGTGACTATTTTTTCTTTTTTTTTTTTTCCCCCTATATTGCTCAGCACTCTATTTTTCTAACTCTTCCCCAAGAGCAAGAAGGAAACCGTTTCCCTGCCCCCTTCCTCTTTGTCTCTTTTTCTTCTTATTCAGGACAGGGCTTGTAGTGACTCTGTTGGGACTATTGTGCTATATTCATCAGCTCTGCTTGGCTCAGCTCATGTGTGAATCGAGGCTCTTTTCTCGATGAGAGAAGGTATTTCCCTTTAGAGTGTTCTAACTCAGTTACTGTGTTGGCCTTGTGTATTTTTTCCCTTCCAGACAGACATATATTTTCCCTAAAGCCCTTTTTATTATTTGTCACATTATAAACATAGAGTACCTTCAGCACAGGTACGGTTTGATTCGTGTACACTCAGCATACACCCAGAAAGGCCAGGGAAGGTAAGACAGCACCTTCTTGCAAATAAAGGAGAGGATCTGATGGACAGCTCTTAGCACTCTCAGTATAAGGAGGTTAAAAAAAGAACCTAAAGAATGTTTGTGTTTGCACAGGACAGTGATGGGTTTTGCCTTAAACAAATAAAGTCAGTTAACTTCAGCCAAGGGTTGACTCTCAACTGAACGCCCTGTGAAGCCTCAGAGGAACAAGAAGAATGAGGGAAAATGAGGTAGAGACACACGGGGTACAGACAAACATTTGTAAGGCAGAGACAGGACACTACAATCTCATCACATCTATTATCTAGCTTGTTGACCAAGCTGTTTCTCGTCGTCTGTGGCCTGCAAAGGACCAAGGCTTGTTTTCCCTCTCCTGCCTCTCAGGTTTCTCACTTCCCTTATTTCCTGTCACCCCAACTCGAGCTGAGCTGGCAAAAACTGCCTACGACGGTTACATCTGGCTGCTGAACCAGTGCTCGTGTTTTTCCTCCTCCACTCTTTCGTGAACGTCTGATGTCAGTTCTTACGCTGCCTACTCCACCTGGGCTCCTCAAACAGTCAAGATTAAACGAGAGGCACATACAGTTAGCCAGATGCTTCTTACCCAAACAAGAGATGCACATTCCACTGTACTGTGCAGTTTTCTTTGAGCTGTATTTACTTTTGGAAAGGCATTTGACAGTGTATTTTCCCAATAAAAAAAAAAAAAGAAATACACATGCTATATGGTAATATTTTTGTGAGGCTCTGCTTTCTTTGCATTTCAACTGCTTTCTCATAGAATTTGTGATCAAAAACCCGCCGTGAACCTTCTGAACAAAAAGATCTGGAGTTAAAAGAACTGTTAACCTTACAAGGATACAGTTTGCTCACAGGGTCCCAAATGAAAAGCAAGGTTTCTTAGTTGCTGCAAAAACATTTCTACTAGTTCAGCTTGCAGGGCTGGATGGGAATAGAAGGGGAACAGTCTGTGAGGACTAACGGCGACGGGGGACGCCTTGTCCCTCAGCCATGAACGTGTTCCCCAGGAGAATTGGAACTTCTCCTGCCTCTGAAGGTTTTGGAGTGATGCAACTGCACAAACAGCTTCGTCGGTGCAGAGCAGTAGGGAGCTCTGATTACTCCCATGTACAACTATGTGTCAGCACAATTAAACACAGATGCCAATTAAGCCTGTGCAGAATTAAGCCCTGAATCGGAGCTTTATAGCAAAAGGCTTCAATAGGACCAGAGTTTCAGTTTTCCTTTCTAAAAGGAGTGTCCAGGAAGGATCTAGAGAGGAGAGAGGCCCCTGCACGGAAGGGAAAGAGATGAGAGACCTGGGGGAGACCTCCAGGGAATGAGGAAAGCGACGGTTTACAGCTTCAAAAGCACAGCAGCTTTCTTGTCCTTCTAGCTGCACAGAAAAGTCAGTGGTAGGGCCTTGCATCCTCCTGTCCTGAAAGGAAACAAGAAACACAGGGGCAAAACAGCGTGAATATCAGGAGTCTGCTTGGGAGGAGCTGCCAGCCACACGGATTCCAAGGGGTGATGGACGGACCTCAGCCCGTCCTTCTGGCAGGTGGGGCAGCAGCAGCTTCTGTTCCTGCCTCACCTCACCAATGCCACCTTCTTTTCAGCAAGAAGTGAAGTGATTTCTCTCTTCAGAGTGGCTCGATGCCACCACACGCCAGAACAAACCCCGTCTCCGAAGCGGTTCAGGAGACAACTATTTCATACGCAGCCAGCCCTTTGCGCAGCAGCTCAGCAAAGCAAGGGAAACTCTTCCCACTTCCTCTTCTCCACAATTCTAATTTCAAAAAGGTGTGTGTTTGTGTGTGCGGGGAGAGATTCAACAGCCTCCTAATTGTTCCTCGGCTTCCTGTCAAAAAGATCTGGACTTAAATCCCAGGAAACTTCTCTCTCGCTGTCCGAGGCGGGACTCGGGAGGACAATAGCTGGCTGAGAGCAGTGGTGCTGCAGCGGGGGCTTGTTAGAATCCACGGCTGCTCTGCTGTCTTCTGCTGACAAGTGCCACTGTGCCACGGCAGCTCACGGCAGCTCACGGCAGCTACGGCACAGAAGCGTTGGCTTCTTCTCTGGTAGCTCCGCTGACGAGTGCGAACACGAATCTCCCCTCGAAAAGAAACCCAGATGGATGGAATAAGCAGGTCTACAGAGAACTTTGCCACAGTACAACCCAAGCCCATGGCACAGTGTGCTTCAAAACAGAAGGGCTCATTTTTCATCTTGATTTCAGTTCCAAGGACTGGTGATGCTGTAACACCTGAGAGGGGGAAGCAGCGTGGCCCTAAAGTCATTTTTCTTTATCTCCTTCTCAACACTGTATCACAAACCAGAATTGCCAAGCTGTTCCTTTTGCTGTAAGCCCAAAAGCCATTTATCCCGTAGTAGTTTTCCAAAGCTGTATCTGGTCTAATTTCCCCAGAAAAAACACAACCCTTCTTTGCCTCCTGGAGCCAGGACACAGTTCTACAGCATGGAAGACAGAGCCTGAGCTTCATGTGGTTGCCACTACTGGACAAGAGACCCTGGCACATGACTGAGGGAAATAAATACCAGAGCACGTAGCAGGCTGTGTCCTTCTAGAAAGTCACCATTGTCTCCAGCTTACTTCCCACCATTGTCAGTGTAAATCTATTAAAAATACATCATGCTTCCCGGGTTGCTTCAATACACGTGATAAGATCTGCCCTGGAAAGGTCTTCCTCTTCAGATCCTGCTCAGATCTCCTCTGAGAGCAGGGACACGAACAATAAAACAGGAGTAGATTTGGGGCTGACTCCTTTGAGAGGAAGGTGAAGAGCCATCTCTTGTTTTTCTCTCGCATTGCCGACACTCGGCCGCGTCTCCCACTCGGCACTGGGATCGTCCAGGAGATCAGCTGTTCCCACTGATTCGGGAAGTTGAAAAACCAATGCTGAAAATGGGAGGCCCAAATCCTGTTTGCCATCCGAGGCAGAGGTGCAGCTGGAATGGCTCCTGTCTGCAGGCGAGCACGGGGCGCAGACGGGGCTGGGAAAGCACCAGGGGCTTCCTCGGGGAGAGCGGGTCAGGCTGCAGCACAGCACAGAGCAAGAGGCCGAGGGGAGCACAACGTCCTCTGCCGGGGGAGAACTGGGAGATGAGGGGATCAGACTCTCTCAAAACCAGACTCCTTACGGGCAGCACCCCTGCAGATCCCTGTCAGGTGCCGACCCACCGGCACTCAAGCTTGACCAAGTCACACAGCCTAAAAATGTCAAGATCACCAGGGAAATTCTGTGAACAAACAGGAATAAATCCCTCCTTGTCCGATCACTACAAGGCTTGCTTTCTTCCCTGGTTACAGTAATTCATTCTGTACAGATTTAACAAGATAAATCTTAAAAGTCCTTCCTAAACCAGCTTTGGGTCCAAGCTACCCTGCATACTAGCTGGTGTAACCCAGGTCAGGATTCAGACTTTCATTCTTCACTCCTTTCCAGGCAGCCCTCTGGCTCCTCCAAAATAAAGCACAGGTGCCAGTACCAGAATTAAAAGTTCAACTCTACATAAGTAATTAGGAGGACATTTTTTTTGCCTTATTAATAGCACCGTGGTATTTCTGGGAAGTAATGGTGGCTTTAACAACTGATGATCATTTTAGAAATAGAAGCAATGCTTTGCTTTGCTTTGCTTTGCTTTGCTTTGCTTTCCTTTGCTTTGCTTTGCTTTGCTTTGCTCTCCCTGCCAGGGTTCAAGAAGAAGAGCAGGCAGTAGAAAGCCCTGTTGTGCATCTCAGCCTCCCCCAGAGATCCCCAGCAGGATGCACGTGTTTAACAGAAGCGCCATCACCACTTTTCTGTTCCCAAGGAGGGGGAAGACCTCCAGAAAGAATTCATCACAGATACTAGGCCACCGGTTTCTTGTGCTCGGAAAGGACTGCTGAGCTCTTGTCTCCTCAAAGAAATGGTCTTCAGAAAGCTCAAGGGCTTGCTTCTGTGCCAGGGAGGAACACTCTGAGGAACAAGCCCTGGAGTTAGGATTTTTCAGATGCAATGCATAAAACCCAAACTAAACACTCCTCCCCCCTTCCTCAGCAACACGTACCATTGAGCCGTCGCACTGAAATCTACTCCAGATATCATTATCTGACACTTAAACTTTGTCCTGACCGGTCACTTCAGAGATTAATGCATTTGGGATTCAGAAGAAAGAAATCCTTTCCTTTCTTCTGGCAGGTATTCAGAGCAAAGCAAAGAAGGGAGTGTATTATTAAAGCTTAACTGCTGGTGAAGCTTTTGAAATAGGACTTTTCCCTGTTTCTTCCAAGAAAATCCCTGCTCCCCTGCTCTACAAACACAAACCCAGACTAAATCCACCGGTATCACCCAGGGAGTTTCTTATCCTGTTTATACTGGCCTGAGTCTGACCAACTCCCCAAGACAGAAATTCCTTTTGATCGACACCATGGGGACGGAGAAACGAGTGCCCAGCTGAACCTCGGCAGAAAGGACTGTACAAGGAAAAACACAGTCAAGGCAGGCAGAGCCTAAGAGGGATGAGAAGGCATCAGAAGAAGGCGGTTACTGCACATCGCTCGTGGTCGGCACAGGTAGGAAGCTGTGTAACAGCCTCAGCTCCCAAATTCACGTGCCACCCGAGTCAGCCAAAGGGGCCCGTGGGACCTGAGCAGGGGAGGCTGCTCTGCACCTTTGGACACCTTTGGTGTCCTCTCAGCTGCACAGAACACGTGTGAAATGGCAGAGACCTTACCGCCTGTCCCATCAAAGGGCCAGACAGGGCTCTGCCTTCTCCCAGAGATGAAAGGACTCAGAAACCACTGGCAGCTCATGTGGCTTCATTAGCTCTTTTAAGACAGAAAACCATGGGCCTGGCTTAATTCTTCATAATGGCCCAGCTCGGTGGTGACCAACCTGGGAGAGACGTGCAGGATCAGGTGCCACATCAAGAAGGGTTTTGAACTGGATCCCGGGTGTTACAGGTTTCTGATCCGGAACGACCGTCTACGTGGCAACGTGTAGGGTGAAGAGTAAGCTCTGTGCTGAAAACTCACCTCATTCCACGCTTTGAAATGCTACACTCTGCTTACAAATGAACTCCCATTCCCGCACGGGCAAGGCAAGGTCAAGCTCTCCTCCATGTCCCTCTGTACTCCACGAAGCGTTCCAGAGCAATCCCGCCCCGCAAGGACAGTGCTCTGGGGGATCGGGAGCAGGATTGGAGCTCCAATGGCAATGTGCAGAATTAAATATTAAAATCGTGTAGTGCCTCGTCAGAAATCAGCCTGTCAAAAAGTGGCATTTTCTTCGGCGGTTTTGTGGTAGAAAGCCCTGCCCATGAATCTTCTCCGCTTTGAAGTCTTAGCACTTTTGCAAAATAGGAAAAATTGACTCAGGAGCGCGGGGACTGTAATTATGCTCCATCATCCGAAGTACGGGGGAATGAAAAGCACACGCTTCCTTCAGTCTTAAAGCTGTAATGGCCCTGGACACGAAGGAGATGGAGAAGCCTCGGGATAAAATTCCAGCTTTGCTGAAGTCAACCAGGGCTCCACCATAGGAGTTCATACCGAGGACTTCACTCCCCGGGCTTGCCCTGGTGTAGGTCTCTGTTTAAAGCTGGACACACAGCTCCTACCTTTCAAAGGGAAAAACCCTGGGTGCAAAGCTCTTCTTTTCCTCTGCCTCATCCAAATAAAAAGAAGCGTTCAAGTCTTTAGTTAAATAAATAATTCAGCCAGTTTCAGTAATTCTTTTGTACGTTCAAGAAGAACAAATTTCAATTCCAGGCAATACTTAGCAGCCTATAATTACAAGAAGTTTACAAAGCTTCTCCTTGTGAAACACAGGGGGTAATTAAACTTCCTCCTTCAGAGCAAATATGATGCCATCCACTATAGGCAAAGTCGTAAATGGGGCTAGGGAAGGATTCTGCTCTGTGCATGGCTGCACTCTTCCCGGGAGGGCGCCGCGTCTCCCACCTTGCTCTCCAGACAGGGAAAGATGTTCCAGAAACAGAGCCAGTCTTTATAACGGGCCAGAAGGCAAATCATCACGAACGACTGTATAAACCAAAGACTGAAAATACTATTTTTACATTGTATGTACATCCTAGTAAAGGCAAGAAGGAACTACTGGTGCTCAGAGGATTTAATTCTTCCCTTTCTTACAACATTTCCAGTGTGAATTTTTGGGGTTCCTACTAATAAGCAATGACACAAAGAAAAATAAAGAGCAAAATTTAAAAAAGGAAATCCCATTGCTCAATTTTGCTTGTTTGCAAAGCACGTATTGCACGGAAAGGAAGGCAAAGGAAGTCAGAAGAGAACACGACGGTTTCTCTCGGAGTGGTGGGAAGCAGAAGAAAATCTATGGTGGATTTGCTGGCAAGCCCTTGAACACTGCCCCGAAGCGTGAGGCAACAGCCAGACATGATAAGCATTTACTCCTTGGTTCAAGAGGAAGCACATTTTAACACTACTGCTATCTATCTAGTCTTATCTCATATGTTTTGTTAAGCATTCATACCTTGCTTGCAAATTCTGATCATGCCCATAACCCTGTAATTCTGGTTGGATCAGATTATTTGCCACAGATTGCTACCAAGACCTGCCCAGAGGAAACACAGTGCTGGAAAAGCTTTTTCAGAAGTCTCTCAGGTCATTCCATCACTCCTGGCACAGGAGTACAGCGCCAGCCCGGGCACCTGGTAGTGCAGCACGCAGCACTTGCCGCGTGTTTACGTACTCTTTGAGAAAGGCAATATTATGGTTTTTGTTATGTTTGACTGTGCCTTGAGTAAATCTCAGCAAGATATCACAAACATTTCAATTATAGATTTATTCTCACAGATATTCTCCTTGGGTAATTCTCATGCCCCATAATTTACCTTCATTTTAATGTGCTTTTGAGGATTAAAGCTCAAGTGTTCTTGTTGTACCCAAAGAGAATTATATGTACCAGAAATACATCACCTAGCCCGTCATAAATGCTGGAGTGGAAGACAACATAGAATCACAGAATCACCTTGGCTGAAAAAGACCTTTAAGATCATTGAGTCCAACCACTGAACAACCTCTGACTCACTTGCACAGCAGTTGGTTGTGATTTCATTAAAGCATCATTCAGTCACTGATTCAGACAGAAGGAAATGGAAATAGAGAGATAGTAGTCAACAATGACCCGTGTATCAGCTATAATCATGCTAAGTACTTGCAAACCCCTTCATTCAATGAATTACACCACATCTGATTAAATGTGATGGGAGGTACATGGAAAGCATATGTAATAATGCATTTTAGCAGTGACAAGTGCTCCTATTCACTAAGTGATTCAAGTATAACACGGCCAGACAATCTAAAAGATTAATTTAGAATAAAGCACCGAGCTGGAATCAAGGAGATCCACCTCCACTTCACCCCAGCAACAGAAATTTACCCTGAAACTTTCCATGAGTCTCTTCTAATCAGCATTATCTGTGAGATGATTTTCTCTAGTCTAAGAACCTCCAGTATTTCCATAACTTTCCTTGGGTTGCATCAGTGCTATAGGGTCTTCACTGGGTTAGCAGAGACCGAGCCTGGATGCCTCAATGCAGCTCAAGAATTCAATGTGATCTTCAAAACTTCAGCACGTTTTGTAGAGGTGCAAATCAACCAGTCTGACTACAGGCCTCTGCCCTTGATAATTCTCTGCTGTAATCAAAATTCTCACCCCAGTAGAAGATTTCCACTTCTAGCATCTCAGAAGCACTGATAGTCAGAAATCACTGCTCAGCTCAGTCCCTCCAGACGCAGACATTTCTCTTGTTGCCTTTACACCACAAAGTGTGCGTTTAGCTTTGCCAAGGCACAGCACCCCAGAGAATGGCATGTTCAGGACCCCACGGATACAGCTCCCTTTGGCTGCCTGCAGAGCAGAGCCCGGCCCCATTTAGTACCTTAGGCTCCTTTCTTGCCTGCACACTGCAGTTCAGTAGCCTCTAGTTCATTCTGATGAAAGTCCTTGTGAGACCAATCCAGACCTGCAGACTGGAACAGGTGAAAGAAGAAAGCCTTGGGTTTGTAAAAAAATAAATGAAAAAAAGGTGTTTTCACCTTTGTGGTTGTCCCACAAGGAATGGCTCCGCTGCTCCTTGGAAGAGGAGGGCAGGAGAACCAACCCAAGCTCTAATTTAGCTGGTCCTGTATTCCACTTTTGGTTTAGTCAGCAGCAAATCTCACATCTACTTTATCAGATCTTAAGTTTATACATGTTTGGTTCTGTTTGTCACTTCAAAAGCTCGGTTCATCGTAACTGGTTCCTACTCTGAGTTTCCCGTGAGCATTTCAAATGCTCTCTGTCTAGACACCACTTCTAGAGATCAGGTCAAAAGGATTTTCTCAGTTGTGCTCAGCTCTGGGCAGTAACTCCCTCCTGTGTGGTAAATGCTACAAAGACATTCCCCTTCAAAAACCGAAAGGAGGATAAAAGCAGTATTTTCCTCACACAGAAGCAGTCCTCCCCTCCCTTTCTAGGCCCAAAGAAAAATGTTTCAAAATGAGTTTTCATTGAAACTCTTCCCACTCTCATTTGCCTACGTTTTCACTTTGAGATGTGGTACAAAAAGGAGCAGAAAAACAAGTTTCTGTATTTGGTTGGTTGTTTTGAAATCCATCAAACGTTTTTTCTCCTCAATTTTGTACCTAAAATGTTTTCCAGAAAAAAAAAAGAGCATAAAAAGTAATAGGAAGCCATACCAGCTTCTCTTCTCTCCACCAGGAATAAGAAAAAAAGCGAGAGGAAATGATGGTCTCTCTGCACACGTATCTGCACCGACTCTTTTATCTCCTCCATTAGAAACCTAGGACATTTAAGAGCATTTTACTACCCTATTCATTTCCCTTCATGATTCTATTCATGCTTGTGGAAAATGAAGTCTATTTGCAGTTGGCACTCCATAAAAGCATAAGCATTTTAAGAGCCCATTGGGCAGAACATCTTATCAGGAGCTGCTCCTGTTCCTGGGAGTCAGACGTGGCGTTCCCAGGAACGGCACAACCCTGCTCTGTAAGCAGCTCCGGAAAGGCAGAGGGGTTCAGCTCTGCCCATTGCTTCTTTCTTCAGGAATATGAAGCAAAGCGTTGTGATTTCAAGGGTTGCTCTGTGTCCAGCCATGACTAGCGAGGGACTTCTGCCTTCAGCAGCAAGGGGGGGATTCCACCCGAGCCGAGCCGATGGTTGCCGACATCAGGAAGGAGCCTGGAACGCCTTCAAAGTCAGGCCCTGCCTTTGCTTCATGGATGCAAATGCAGAGGAACGCCAGGTACCCTGGAACTGCACTAACATCTCCCATCAGATGACGGGATTTGGCCCGTGTTCATCAGTCAAACTATTCTCAAATGGAATCTTGGTTGCTGGGGACAACAGAGGTATTTGGGTGCACCAGGAGTCCAGCACCAACCCCAGCCGGTCACGCTGAAACAGAAGGAATGTCCCTCTGAAGAGCAGAGGAGAAGGAAATTCTTTACACATATCCAAACAGACTCTTATCATTTGAAAAGGGTTCTTTTAAGGACTCTCTGCAAGGAGAGGTTTGGGAGGTTTTTTTCTGACAGCTTCTTTGTCACTTCCTTCTTGTCTGGCAAAAGATGAATTGATGCTTCTTGACAAACTCACACTCACAACTCGGACAACTCCTAGCCAGCCATCACATACCATACAACTTAAACCAGCATAACAATAAAATAGTTTGGAGGTTTTAAGAACAACCTTTTGCAATTTCAGCTCAAACTTGCTGCCACCAAAGGCAGTTGGTGCTCTGGGGCTTGAAACAGTGGAAGACTAAGCTTTCAGCTCTGGGCACTCGATCCAAAAAGAGCTCATTTTCCGGTTGGTTCTGCTCAAAGTCCAAGTCTAATGGTAGAGGACAGCACTGCTGTGCCACCCTGCAAAGACCCTTTGCAGCTTTAAGCTTAAGCTCTATTTTAATAGGGACTACTGGACAATATGTGCTCTGGACATGCTGGTGTGCGTTATTGGTACCCCAACACTCACCTACACCTTTGCTGCAAACATAAATGGGACAGTTGAGCTGTGGGATACAAGAGGGAGAGCACAGAAATGCCTTCTCTGGACACGTCATTAACAGGAAAGCATTTGATCTAACACATCCAGCATGTCCTTTCAAGATTTATTATCCATGTGGATTAAGTTCTTACTGTGGCTTTAAAACCAAAAGGGTCTCGGTGAGGGCCCTGGGTACCTTAAGTAACGGAGACTAACCAAGAGCTGTTGATGCAGAGGGTCCCACAGAAGCAACGTCCTCATGGACACACTGATGCCCTAGGGCATTCTGCAACCTCCATCAGCACTGACTGTGATGGGCCCTCATAGAGTACGGAAAGCAGAGACCCCGGGGCAGGCAGCTGCTGACCGGAGCCGGGATGGGTGTAAGGTGCCCTGCAGAGCTGAGGGCCACGTGCCCTGAGAAAGAAGGAGGGTGGTGAGACACACCAGTTGGTAGTCACAAGAAGTACTGCAATGCAAAAGTCCCCCCAGGAGCCCCGGGATACAACCTGTGGGAGCAACGGAGCGTGTGACCTTGTGGATCACACGCAGAGCCCAGCTATGCCAGCTCGTGGTAGGTGAGCTCTCGGATGTACGTGCGCACGCGTAACGAGATGAGACAGTTGTGTGCGGAGGAAGAGCCGGCAGCGGTGATCGGATATAAAATGACAAGCCTTTTCCAAATAAGGTGTTTGTTTCAGAGAAGGTTTAGATCAACAGGCTCCCAGGGTAAGCTGTGGCAGGCCAGCTCACCTCGCAGAGCCCACAGAGCTGCAGAGCTGGAAAGCAGGGATTCAATCAGAATATGGTTCTAGATCGATTTTGACAAAAGTTTCCAGAAAACTCTTCTGAGGTGGCAACGGCCACTGTGCAGACTTCCAGGGCCATGACAAAGCTTCTCTCAGGTCAGACATCAGCTCTAAGAGGAGGTGGGCCATCCTCTTAGAGTTTCAGATCCTACCTAGAACCACCACCTGTACCTGGGCATTGACACCTGGTAAACACTTGCATATATGCAGCAGGGCAGAGGCACAATGTAAACCTTTAATTTCTCTCCAGGGGAAAAGAAAATAGCAGGAGGCAAGAGAAATAAGAGATGCCACATGAAATAGGGAGGAGGTAGTTGCAATAAATGTATCAGCCTGTGAACAGCACTTTCCAGTTTGGAGGCAACAGAAGTGCAATCCTGAGCAAGATTTGAGACGTGCCTGAAAAAGTTGACATCAGAAACACAGTGTCAAGTAATTAGTCCAGAAGGTTCATCAGGATGCAGCACTCGCACTATAATTCTTAGGAAGAAGAAAAAGAATTGAGGAAAGGGTGAGCAGTGAGTGTTAGTGCTACGCAGCCAGCAGTAGGGAGCCAAAGTGTCTGCTTCTTACCTTGGAGGCTGAGATAATTGTACCATGTGGTCTTCTTGGCATCTGCCAGCTGGATGAAATAATAACCCAGAGCTGCTCCTGCACCCTTCCATGATCTCACGGGTTTAGCCACCAGGCAACCTCTTGGTTTGACTCATGTGGAAGAGGGTTAGTGCCAGGTCTCCATCCCCTGCACCGGCCGCAAAGCAAAGGGCAGACAAGGAGGTCAGGATGCATCACTCATGGAAGGCTGCCAGCGTTGCTTTCACTTGAGATCGCAGCACTCGCTGCTGAGAAGCTCCATTGCTATCACGTCACCGTGGGAAGCCTTTGGTCTGGGAAATCATTCATCCTCCCAGCATGTCCCCTCCCGGACTGATGTCCTTCGGCCAAGCCAATCTTCTGAGTATTTCACAACGCTACAATTCTCCCTGTCTCTTGGCATCAAAGTGAGCAGAGGGTGAGGAAGCCTGCGTAGGTAACCACAGGAATGGCTGGGGAGAGGCGGGAGAGCCAAGCTGAGCAGTGCTGAGGGACATTCCCTCCTGGAGGGGTTCGGCTGCCTTCCCAGCCTGCAGTAAACACCCCCTGCCTCCAGCAGAATGGAGGAGTCACCAGGGAGCCTCACCTCCTCCTGCTGCTGTTCGTGAGCCTAATGCAAACTCGGAGGTCGCTTTGTCAGTCACGCTGAGAACTGCTTTAAGAAAATCAGATTTACACAGTTTGGTGGGAAGAGACCTTGAAGATCATCGAGTCCAACCGTTCCCCCAGCAGTGCCAGGGCACCACTGACCCATGTCCCTCAGCACCACAGCTCCACAGCTTTTAAATACCTGGTTGTAGGGAAATGATAATGGGTAAAAAAAATACTCCTACAAACATGGGAAAAATGGCCAAAGCATGTGATTTGTCATAAAAGAATCTCTTCTACTGTGGATCATGTGTAAGGAGCAAGAAGTAAGACAAAATGTCCCCGTCAGGTTTCCCAGTGATGCCACGAAACATGGGAGAACTGCCCACCGTTCGTCAGTGGTCTCCTGGACCCCCCTGAAGGCCGTTTGTGTGAAAGCCCTGCTGAAACAGGACATAAAAATGCATCCTTGCGGAAGGGCAGGCCCTGCGGGATGCAGGCTGCTACAGCACCCCGCTCCGTCCTGAATAGAGGCCATCCGAGGCACGGGTGCAGATCCTGGTAGTGGGAGTGACAGGGAGAAGAGGCACCATATGCAGGAAATAAACCAGGAAGGGATAATTTTATCAGGAAATAAACCAGTGAAAGCCAAACAATAGTCATAAAAACTGAAATCGCCAGAATGTGACTTCTTCCCTTGGGAAAGGAAATTTTCATGAATGCTGAGAAAAAAATTAATGATGCGTTTACAAACTAGAACCAAAGACCAGAGGAAATATGTTACAAACACCTCCTGCCCTCGGAGAGAAGGGTGAAACTCGCTCCCCGGCTTAAAGGCCAGGTACCTAACGCTGCGGGACTTTCTGCTGCCAGACAACGCACCTGAAGAGAAGATTTTCTCCTCTCCCACATACACAGCTAATTAAGATAGCCGTGGTGTAATGGGACATCTGTAATTGGAAGCTCTGTATTCCACTGGTGATTGGAATTATTCTCCCTTGCAACCAACTTCATCTGCACTAAATCAGCCATTTATTTTCTCAGCTGTCAGGGCCCTGGCTGAAAACACAGGAACTATTCAACCTCCATCGTCCTCTTGCACACTGTGCTCACACAAAATCTACACATTCTGCATTTTTCAGGAGATGCTTTACTCCCTGAACTCGGAGCAGATCTCCTCCAGCAACACGCAGATGCAAGGCAAAGCCCAGCTCCTTTTGGGTGGCAGGGTTCAAATGCCAAACAACACTTGGCTTCTTTTTCTCCCCGTGCTTTGTGTCCCTTCAAAGTGCTTTTAGACAACCCCAAGAGCACATAACACCCTGGAAGTGTCCAGATCCCACACCAACCCATGCACAAAATATAAGCTGGACCTTCAGCCCCTGCAGGAACAGGGTGGCTTCCCCTCAGTTTCACAGTACCAGGAATTGGCATTGCTCTGCTTTGGGGGGATTTCCTCGGAGACAGCTTTTGCAGACAGTTCCAAAGTTGGCTTTGGTGCAAGGCCATGGAGTTCACTGGAAACAGCCTCATTCACTGTGTCTCATGGAGAAGAAAAACAGCCTGGGACTCTGAAGATTCAGTGATACAAAACATAAATTAAGATTATATGGTATATAACATAAAAATTCATTGAAAAATGAAGCTTTGTGGAAGGGGGAAAGCAGCCTACAGATTTGGAACAAGATCATAGCACAGTTACAGTTAAGAGAGAAACCAACCAAACAGGAGGAAAATGAGGCTAGCCAAAACAATTATTCTGACATCCTCAAATGCATTTTCTCCTGTTTAGAAAACTGACTAAATATAGTTTTAAAAGGGAATTTAAGGAGGTTTGAACAACGGCAAATGCCTCAACAAACCTTGGGCGCTGCCAAAATATTTATTCCAGTCGAAATAGTTCTGTTTATTCCACCCAGAGAAGGGGAAAAGGGGAATGAATGGCTTGATTTGTGCTGTCCGCCTACGAAGAGACGCGGCTGAGAGCCCGTGAGAGTCAGCAGGCAGGGTCACATCTCGTGACTCTCCGTGAGTAACCCACAGAAGGCCTGGTGGCTCCGACGGGCTGCGCCCGCAGCGGGAGCGCTCGCGAGTCCCCGGAGCAAAGCCCTGAACCCGGGAACTTCCCTCCCGCGTACGAAGCCGTCCGCTGCCGCAGCGTTTCCTTCTTCAGCCTTGCACCGCGCTGCCAGGACTGCTGTCCTCTGAGCGTGTGCCCACAGCAACAAAACACAAGGCTTTCATTAAGCTGGGTTTGAACACTCGTCATTCCCGAGATTTCCTCCCAGTGAATCACGAGCTATTTTCGTAGCCCTGCCCCAGCCACGCCTGCTGCAGCTGCACTGGGGCTGCTGGCACGGGGGGCATTTCTGGGCATGGTCACCTCTCCTCCAAACAGGTGACAGGAGGTACCCTCTTTGTGCCATCTTTTTTTGGCTGCCCAGGGCAGTGGTGGAGTCCCCGTGATCCCTGGAGGGGTTTCCCAGATAGGCAGATGTGGCACATGAGTTAGAACACTTTTTTTTGTCAGCTTGCCATAAGGTGTGACTTTCAGACCGCTTCACTCTCAGTAAAACATCATTACTAACATTAAATATCTACATCCCTGAAAACCAGGAGACACTGGATGGGAATGCCAGTAGTGAGGCTCATAAATTTATACAAATAGTTTAAAAAATAGTTTTGAGATCAGCACATATAATTTTGTTCTCCACCAATGTACCTCAGTCACTTTTATACTGGGACACGCCAGAAGAACCAGGGGCTGCCACTGATTTTCACTTTATTCCTGCATTGTAGAGGGTACAGGAACAGGCATTGTCCCAGGCACTGTCTGCTGAGCTGGAGCAGCGTGCTGGATTTCAGAGAGTCTTATCAGCTCTCCCCCTGAGTGGTCCTTAAGCCAAATCCCCACTTCGAAAGGAAAACACGTCAACGCAAACATGCTGCCTTAGCATCTCAAGGTTTTCCAGCTAATCTCTTAGAAGGCACCAGAAGCACAGTCTCAAGAAGCCGGGGATAAAGGATCTCAGGTTGTGATGAGTGCCTGGCGTTTTCTTTTTCATTATCCTGGCAAAGAGATAAATTCTTTGCTAGCTTTGTGCTTGCCGAGTTCACAGGAACTGTCACAAAGGTATAATTCCTATTCTTAAGAAGGACATAAAAAAGAAAACCCAGGCAAGCAGACCTGCCCTGGCAATCAGCTATGAAATGTAAAGAAGATTAGACACTCCTCAGAGTTTCTGTACTTTTTACAGACAAATAATCACCATTTGAATGGGATTTTCTTCAATACTTGGAGCTGTTCCCCTGCTGCAATTTACACATCCCTATCTCCCACTCGGCTTGTCACTACCAATAAACCTTCTGGGACTACAGCTAGGGTTATTCTGCATGCTGGCCAAGAAACCAAACCACTTCTGCCTCCCAGCATCACTCTGCAACCCTTCTTGCAGCAAGGCCTGTGTTTTCCAAGGCCTGGGACGGGATGCTGAAGTGCTGATGTCATTTGTCTGGATGGCCAGGCCCTTCTTTTCCTGTTTCTCGTCTCTCAACAAAGTCCTGAATCATCCCAGCTCCTCAATGTGACTCACGGCTTGTTTCATAAATAATTGGAAGTAGGAGGGAGCTGAGAGCAATAAAA